>JBAHVR010000198.1:0-30000 GCA_036898135.1 Oncomelania hupensis
GAGAGAGAGAGAGAGAGAGAGAGAGAGAGAGAGAGAGAGAGAGAAAGTGAGTGAGTGAGAGAGAGAGAGAGAGAGAGAGAGAGAGAGAGAGAGAGAGAGAGAGAGAGAGAGAGAGAGAGAGAGAGAATTACTACGAATACGAATGTTTTATTCAGCAGCCTAGGCCACCTACTGAATAGGTGTGTACGATGAATTTACCAACAAGATACACATATACAAAAAAACATTTAATTAGAGAAAGAGAGAGAGAGAGAGGGGGGGGGGGGCAGAGAGAAAGACAGAGACAGAGAGAGTGAAAGCAAAAGCAACAAGAAATCTTGCGATGTTATTTTGAAGATTATTTTATTTTTGTCAATAACCGAAATAATCACGGTGTATACCGTTTACCGATGCTCTTTAAAATTTGACCCGAAGGTCCTCTCTGGTCAAGGTCACAGGTTTAATCTTTGATATATTGTAAGGTTGAAGGTCACAGTCTCTCCGTTGCTAGGGATGTAACTGCTGACACCTATGAAAAGACAACGTGCACAATATGAAATTAATGTTACGTCAATGTTACTAACTGGTTAATTTATGTAGTTAGTTATTAGTTAGCAGTTATTTGACAGTTAGTTAGATGATAGATGTTGAAAACGACCACCATGATCAAAATAAAAATTAATTGAATCAAAAAGGAGGAAATTTTTTAAAATAAAATAAGCTTTACATAGGAATTTAATTCCTATCATATCCTATCCCAAAGTTTGTTGGGGCACCCCAGATGATCGTTTAAACAGTGTACTCCATCTTTCTCTGTTCTCAGCAACCCCCATGGATTCGTTAAGTGTCAAACCAGTCCATTCTCGAATGTTGTCCTCACACCTCTTTTTCTGTCTCCCTCTTCTTCTGCCTCCTTGCACCATGCCTTACAGGATGATTTCTGCAAGGCCTGATGATGCTCTGGCGACGTGGCCATACCATCGGAGTTTCCGTTTCTTCACCACTGTGAACATTTCATCGTATTGTCCAATGGCTTGTGTGATGGACTGTGGGACTTCGTTGTTGGTGTTGTGCTGGGAATAGGAAATGCCCAGAAGTATTCTGTAGCACTTCTTCTCTATGCTTTGAATTCTTCGTTGTAGATCTGCTGTGAGTGTTCATGTTTCGCAAGCGTATAGGAAGATGGAGATGACAAGGGAGCGCAGCAGCCTTATTTTGGAATGTAGACTGATGGTCCTGTATTTCCAAATTGGCTTCAACCTTGTCAGGGCAGCAGTTGTTTGTGCGATCCTGGACAGGACTTCCTGTCGGGACCAATTGTCTGATACAATGGCTCCTAAATATTTGAAGCTATGCACTGTGTTGGGGGATTGGCCCTGGACTTTGATGGCAATGTTGATACCATTGGTGTTGTTGTGGGCATCATTCTGGTCTTCTCTGCACTTTTTTCCATTCCATAGGCTCTGGAGGTGGTGTCAAGCCTCTGTACAAGCTGTTCAAGTTCTTGTTCCTCTCCAGCCAATCCATCAATGTCATCCGCAAAACGAAGGTTGGAGATTGCTCTACCCCCTATGCTGACTGAGATTCGTGATCTGCAAGGGCATCTGACATGATGCGATCTAGGAAGATGTTGAAGAGCGTTGGAAAAGAGTAGGCATCCTTGATTTACACCGATTGTTGTTATGAACCAGTTCCCGATGGCGTCGTTGTGGAGGACTGCACTGGTAGCCCTGTCATACAGGCTTTTGATGACTTCAATAATTTTAGGGCTGATGTTGTACACTCTCATGGTTGCTTACAGAGTTGCATGCCAGACTCGGTCAAACGCTTTCTTGAAGTCTACAAACACATGATATAGATGTGGCTGGTGCTGTAGGTATTTCTCGTAGATTATTCTGAGGTCGAAAATCTGTTCAGTGGTACTTCGCCCTGCCCTGAATCCTGCTTGTTCTTCAGCTATGATTTGTTTAGCTTTGGGTTTTAACCTGTTGAGTATTATTTTTAGGAGGACATTGCTGGGATGGCTGATGAGGCTGATTGTGCGTTAATTTTCACACTCCTGAAGGTTACCCTTTTTGGGAAGAGTGCTGGCAGGCGACTGGGTCTACGGTGTAGACCCTTCCCACTCTGCCAGATCTTGTTACAGATACTGTTGAGGGCTTCAATTATCGCTTCCTCTTAAGCCCTAGCTTAACTGGCCGAGACAAACCCGAACCTTGTCTCGGCGAGACACCCGAGACAGTCTCGGCGAGACACCCGAGACAGTCTCGGCGAGACACCCGAACCATCCTTGCCCTTAACTAGGCTCGGCGAGCAATCCGAGACAGGATCGGCGAGAACATCGAGACGTGTCTCGCCGTGTCGCGGGCCGGCCTTTTGTCTTGCCGTTCGTGCGCAGCAAACCTGCCCGAGACACTATTTTGATTTGCTGAAAAATCTATCAATGTCAATGACAACTGATCTAAAGAAATACTACAACACTTAAAACAAGTAGGTGCACCAAATCCAAACTTAATTTAGACTAGAGAACACTGAAAATACTGAATCAGTAAAAATAATAAATCATTGAATAGCCACTGAGCTGTTCAGCCAACTCTTGCACCAGTGCATGAAATGCACCTTGCTGATGCCTTTGCAAAATATAGGGCAGTGTTGCCTTTTGCTTTCTTTCTCGTTCTGCTGCCCATTCGTTCTCGCTTAGGACATACAGCGCTAGAACAACGCCAAAATCTTCTGCAGTTTTCAATTCACGATCGAAGGCCGCCATTGTTGCTAACGTAACTTTGTCACGGTATGTCAGTTTCGACGCAGCTAAAAATAGACCCAGTTCAGAAACGAAAGAGCTCGCCGTGACGCCCGATCTCCTGTCTCGTCTCGGCTGGTCTCGGGAAGACCCAATTAAGAATAAAACCGCAATTTTGACCTTTGGTTCGCCGAGACAAGATTCGGTTTGTCTCGCCCAGTTAAGCTAGGGCTTTAGGCTCGCAGCAATTCCGCGGGTAAGTTGTCCACTCCCGCCTACGTCCCCTTCTTTAGTGCCTCACTACTGCCTCAACTTCTTCTCGGACAATTTGGAGGGTTTCTTCTTCTTCTTAGTTCTGGTGACATGCTAGAACTGATGGATCTCCGTTTGGTGTGTGGTTGTAAATGTCAGAGCAGTACTCTGTCCATATATCCAAGACTCCTTGTTCTTCTGTAAAGCATATGCCAGGCTTGCTTTGGATCGTGGAGACCTTGGGCTGTTTAACACTTGTCAGCTGCTTCACAGTTTGGTAGGCATTCTTGCTGTTGTTCTTGTTCAGACTGTTCTATATTTCCTGACATTGTTCTTCCATCCAGTTCTCATTTGCTATGCGCATGCTTTTTCGGATGTCATTGTTGATTTTTCGGTATTCAGCTCCCTGTGAGGTGTTCTTTTTCTTTTTCATCTCTCTTCGTTTATCACACAGGTCCAAAAGTTCAGGTGTGATCCACGGATTTTTCTTTGGGCGGTGATTGCCAAGAATCTCAGTGGCGGCATCTGTCACAGCTGAGTTGAAGGTGGTGGTCATGGTGTTGACATCTACTTCACCAGCTCCCAAGTCCAAATTTCCCTGCAATTGTGGCTTGGAATATTTCTGCCACCTCCGGATCTTACAGTTTGTCCAGGTCGAACTTCACTCTGGTGCGCTTTGCTTTGTTTACTCTCTTCAATTAATTATCTGAATTAAATAATTAAATTACGTTAAATATTAAATTATATTAAAAGACCTTTACTTACCCAGGTTGAGAGGTTTCATGTTGCCGTCAAGAATTAACCAGTAGGACTGGTCCAAGGAATAGTTAGCATACACGAAGTTGTAGGCATCAACGTACCAGCCAAGTTCACGGTTGAAGAAAGTGGCGGAAAATCTATTTTAAACACATCAAAATTACAAGAACTGTTACTTTTTTAAAATCTGTTTCAACTTTTAATTGTGTTTGTGTGTGTATGTGCGTGCGAGCGTGCGTGTGTGTGTGTGTGTGGCTGCTTGTTTATTTTGTCTACTTGGCTGTCAGTCTGTCTCGGTCAACCCCGGCTAAAGGAGTGTTTGCAATTTGCGACTGGCTTCTTTCTTAATGTGAACCTCTCAATGGCGCTTTTTTTTTTTGTTCGGGGGGGGGGGGGGGGGGGGGGGGGGGGGGGGAGGGAGGAAGGTGGGAGGAGGGGTAAACAATCGCGAACACATAAATCCCAAAGGTTCTCAATGCATTACATAGGTAACAGGTCATGTATGCTTCCTATCTGAACTGACTGAGGGTACGTTCATGCTAAACCCGGCAATTTGACGTCGGCTGCCGCCGGCAAATGGTTGGAATCTGTGGTAATGCCCTTTTCTTCTTTCCCACCATGAAAGCCGGCGATGCACGTTCACGCTGCCAGCCAGTTGCCGTCGGCTGCCGTCAGCCAGCAAAATGCTTTGTCGCTTGTCACAAAAAAAAAACAACGGCTGGCTGGTCGAAGGGGAGGAATTTTTCACCATACCGACAGAGTGAATGCACTTGATTCCCGGCAAAATGTGTGCGTGTGTGTGTGTGTATGTTCATGCATGTGTTGGATTGACATATAACCCTTCTCTCTCTCTATTTCTTTCACACCCCTCCCTCCTTCCCTCTCTCTCTACCCCTTGGGGTCATGAGCAATCTTGTCACTGTAGATTGTTCTAACCTATAAAGGGAACAGTGAAAGCCCCAGTTGAAAACCTGTCTTGCCTTTGTAGGCATGACTAATTCACTGCGGCAACAGTTCCCCCCGTTGGAGTGCCGGGGTTTCAGTATAAATAGTATCCCCACTTTCTGGAAATTTAGTGCTTTAATGTCTTCATCATTTGCTCTTTCCCATTCCTGATCTGTCCTATCACTCTGCTATACTTTCTTCTTCTTCGCTAGATCAATGACCTACCTTTTTTCTTGAAAACTCTTCCTGGACAAGACTCCTTGTTTGTGTATGAGGTCTGTTGGATCAGCTTGGGAGTGTTGGACGCTTTCTGCCGGGTGGTCACTAGGGCTTCCTATGATTGTATTATTTCGCACTATAGGCATTTTATATGTATGTGTTTTGTTGATGATTTATAATGATGGTTGTATTCTATTTTGTTTTTGTAACCGGGGTGTTCGCGTAGTTGAGGTCAACCCTCAGCCGTCCCCCGCGTGGGATGTCTTTATTGTAAAGTGACTGGCCGGTGGAGGGCATTCAATTTTCCCACTAGGGTTGTTTCGGCAGATCTTTTATGCGGATCGGGGGTTGTCCGGTCCTGATTTGGCTCGGAAGAGTCCGCTGGACCTAAAGCAACAATAAATCAATCCCAAAAAACTCTCTCTCTCTCTCTCTCTCTCTCTCTCTCTCTCTCTCTCTCTCTCTCTCGCTCTCGTTGCAATGTTCCCAGATCTAACCAGTTTTAGATCTTGTCTGAGTCTAAACAGTTTTAGATCTAGTCAGTCTAAACAGTTTTAGATGATTTAGTCAGATATGTCTTTCTCGCATTCATGTAACTGTTATATACAGCTAAATACTTTACCTCTGTGTTACAATCAAGCGCTCCGCTGGCGAAATATAATAGGCATTTGAAAAATTGTAGACTGTTTTGTCAAATCTTCACGGCATATGTTGGCTAAGCAGATCTTGAAAAGTCTCTGTTCGCATCCTTATGTATTTTACACATTTCTGGGTATCGTTCATCACTTGCGGAATCAAATGACTTTATTCTCCATGCACTCTACGATTGCGGTGAATTGGGTGCACATTATATTTGCGAGAATTCCGTTTTAATAATCGATACATCACAGGAGTATGCGCCTCTTCCGCCTGGAAAGCGCGATCTTTGTATACAAAGTAGTGTGGCAGCAATTAGCCGGACAGCAACTTCGGGCTCTACCGTGAACACTGTTGACGGCAATTTGCAGACGGCAACTGGCTGACGGCAACTTGCCGGGCTTAGCATAAACGTAGCCTGACGCCGCTTGTAGTGCACACAACTAACATAAAATAAAATTAAATAACAATATTTGGTGTGTGTTTTTTTTAAAATACAAAAACAAACAATGTACCTGAATGTCTTGTTCTGGTCAGCCGCCTGCTCCATGACCCCAATGAGGTACTTTTGGGGAGTGTTGCAAACTGTGGCGGTCATGTCCATATATGGAGGATGAAGCACGTTTTGCACGTGAATGCTCACGTTCTTCAGTGGACACTCCGGGCAGGCACCTTGGCCTAGTTGGCCGCTTTGCAGGTAAAACAATAAAATGTTAATTGCCAATGACTAAAAGAAGCGAGGCAGACTGGGGCTAACATGAACACAACAGATGAAAAGGGTCTCTTTACATGTACATGTATTTCACTTGAAGAGTCTTCAGGAGTTAAAAGCCAAGGGACCAATAATATTTCTGGATGCTATAAAATTATATTCGCGCATTGCTTTCAAATCAGCATTAGAATTAGCCGGATCCTTGTAACAATTAAGGCGGTGTATCGCTGTCATTATTAAGGAACGACTACACAATACATTAACCTTTGTTAACCCTTACAGTTACAGAGCTCTTTTTATTTATTATTTATTTTTTTTTTTTAAGTTTTTGCGGGGTGCCTGCTATCGTTCGGCACAGCCTTGTGGCAGTGTAAAGGTTATAGTGCAGACTCTAGTTTCGAAAAGTTATGTAAAGGCCTATGTTCGAGTTGGGTTATTATATGGATGGATGACCGCCGTTACATTCAGAAGATCGAGACAGCTTCAAGCCTCATAACAATCACCCCATTCCCCATCATAACTCCCACCCCCCTAACCGCAAATTGTCACGCTTCGCAGGCAGAATAACGTTTCTTTGCGCATGCTTAGTAACTGTAGGAAAGTCCGCAAACGGTATCAGACGACAATTTCATGGCTAGTTTGTCAACCAGAATTTTCCAGAATATGTCATACCTGTACTTTTCGCGCTTTCTTTGAGAATTGGTTGACTACTAGTTTTCCAGAATTAACGCACGATAATATGAGGCGCCATTTGTAAATTAAATCATTATTGTCATTATATCTATAGAACATACATTTTACCTGTATAAAAGATATTGTATACTTATAAAATGAATTCTATGTCTATAAAATACATTCAATAGCAATACAAAACTTTTTATAGCTAAAAACAACATTTTTATAACTACAGACTACATTTTACAATATACAAGAGAAATCATACGCGATCATCACGCAGTTTGTAAATATTATTCCGAAAAACTATTTTATCTCTAAACACTTCATTTTATCTCTAAACACTACATTTTATACATAAACAATTCATTTTATAGGTAAATAATTCATTTTATAACAACAAAGAGCTTATATATCTATAAAATAAATGTTATAATATATACAATGCATTTTACCTGTAGAATGCATTCGGAGCATTATTTTACGTTCGGCGCATGACATTAATTTTATACTGACTTTCGAATTGCTGATCTCAGGGAAGCAACTCCATCCTCGTGTAGACTACTTGTAAACTTCTAAGCGACTCAACATGGTAAAGACCATTAAAGTCTACTACAAAAAATGGCAAGGACCATACTAGTGTACTATATAAATTGGCGAGGACCATACTAGTGAAATGCTGATAAAACATCAGCGACATCATTGTCAGTCTCGACTGTTCCAATTATTTTTTGGTCGTCTTGAAAACTATCGATAAGCACGAAGGCAAACCACCTTCCATCGTAAATGTTACCTTGGAGATTGTTGACATCGCGGGAAGTCGATATAGGCCTAGCGGGAACTCCCTACACGCGCCGTAGCTATCTAAATTTAGCTTATGCAACGTCACTTCCACATGAAAAGGCAGAGCATGCAGGAGGAGGGGCCTTTTTTCGTTGAATTGGTTGAATGTACCTATTAACCAATCGTCCCCCCTATACGCTTAATGAGTCCGGGGACGCAAATTTTAATTTAAAAAAAAACAACGTCAGCCATCTTTGCGCACCGCATAGCAACTTTGGGTCGCTTAGAACGTTACAAAATAAAAATAATCGAATGGAGAGAAGCAGTTATACAATGAGAAAGTTAGTATAAAATTATTGTAAGGCGCCGACTGGAAAATAATTGTCGCGAATGCATTCTACAGGTACAATTCATTGTACGTGTTATAAAATGTATTCTATAGATATAAGTGCTCATTGTTGCTATAAAATGAAGTGTTTACAGATAAAAGGAAGTTTTATAGATCGTTTTTGCTATAAAATGACTTGTTTATAGGTAAAATGAATTGGTTACTTATAAAATGTTTTGTTTATAGATAAAATGAATTGGTTACTTATAAAATGTTTTGTTTATAAATAAAATAGTTTTTTGTGTTTAATATTTACAAACGGTGTGACGATTCGTGTATGATCTCTTGTATATCGTAAAATGTAGTCTGTAGCTATAAAAATGTTGCTTTATAGCTATAAAAAGTGTTGTATTGCTATAGAATGTATTTTATAGGTATATAATTCATTTTATAATTATACCATATCTTTTATACAGGTAAAATGTATGTTCTATAGATATAATGACAATAACCATTTAATTTACAAATGGCGCTTCATACGATAAGTACTAGTATGAAGCAAATACCACTGTTGAATAAGGGACATTTCAGTGATAGCAATATCGTTAACTGAAAAACAGCGTAGTGTAAAGAAGGTCCTTCGGATGACAAGAGCATTAAACACCTAGAATGGATCCGCGATAGCAAAAGGAAAGTGGATTCTCGATAGCACAGCGGTAGAAGTAGTAGCGTACAGCTCGTGTATCATAGTTAGAATGGTGAGATCAGGCGGATCGGTCGCTTAAACGCGTTATTCCCAAAGCCCCTACCAACCACTGTGACCACAATAACAGGCTCACCACAGGTAAAGAATCGGAAACTCCGATGGTATGGCCACGTCGCTAGAGAATCAGGCCTTACAAAGATCATTGTGCAAGGCACGGTGCAGGGAGGCAGAAGAAGGGGAGACAGAAAAAGAGATGGGAGGACAACAATCGAGAATGGACTGGCTTGACACTGAGCGAAGCCACTGGGGTTGCTGAGAACAGAGAAAGATGGAGTACGCTGGTTAAACGATCATCTGTGGTGCCCCTACGACCTTCGAGGTACGGGATAGGAAAGGTACCAACCAACATATAATATCTTCAGTTACATCAAGTACAGTGTTATAACTGGGAAGACATTGGCAGAGGTGATTTTTTATCATTTGTGCCTTACGTTACGCAATCATAGGCATATTCAATTCTATCCTATCCTATCCCGTAACGCGAAGGTCGTAGGGACACCACAGATGATCGGTTTACCAGTGTACTCCATCTTTCTCTGTCCTCAGCAACTCTCATGGCTTCTCTCAGTCTCAAGCCAGTCCATTCTCGAATGTTGTCCTCCCACCTCTTCTTCTGCCTCCTTGCACAGTGCCTTGCAGAATAGTCTTTGCAAGGCCTGATGCTCTGGTGACGTGGTCATACCATCGGACTTTCCGTTTCTTCACCACTGTGAGCATGTCATCGTGTGGTCCAATGGCTTGTGTTATGGTCTGTCGGATTTTGTTGTTGGTGATGTGCTGGGTATAGGAAATGCCCAGAAGTCTTCTGTAGCACCTCATCTCCATGCTTTGAATTCTTCGTTGTAGATCTGCTGTTTCGCAAGCGTATAGGAAGATGGAGATGACAAGGGAGCGCAGCAGCCTTACCTTGTAATATAGACTGATGGTCCTGTCTTTCCAAAAGGGCTTCAACCTTGTCAGGATCTAATTTTCCCTCTGCAGTTAGGGTCCTGACTACATTGGCCTATATAGCTTTGATTTACGGGAAGATCACATGTTCGTTCTTATACGCGGTTTGAGCGGGCGATTCATTTCGCCAAAAAAGCGGGCTGATCCCGCCCTTTCTATTTATAATTCAAAATAATGGCAGGGTATAATCTATCGCTGCGCGATCGATGATCCACTTTCTTTTTGCCATCCATTCAACTTGGCTAATAATGGCCTTGTGCGTTGTTCAGATGTATAGAAAAATACATCTATTTCATCATATCTGTAATACGAGGATTTTGTGGAATACAGATTTGTTGGCATAGCTTCTATTTGTTAACATCCTACCATTTCATAAGTTAACACGACAAAATTATAACGCTTTTTCTTTTTTTAGCTTTACAATACAAACAACTCATAACCGTACATTGGTGTGTTTCGACGCACAGTCACAAAGGAGGTGCATTGTTATGTGGGTGAAGTCCGGATTATTTGGGCGTTTGATGCGCACTTGTTCATGCACCAGAAGTGATCTATTGCGCTGTCAGGCTTACAATGGTTTAAAGCGGAACTACGCGTTGTACAGTAGAACATACCACGTTTGTTTCCCAAGTCAGGCGTTATAGACAGTAATTAATATAGAGGGTTATGGGGTTTAAATCAAAGTTGCATGTTATAAATTGGAACACGCACAACTTTCATTCTTCTTCTTCTTCTTCTTCTTCTTCTTCTTCTTCTTCTTCTTCTTCTTCTTCTTCTTCTTCTTCTTTTTCTTCTCTTACCATCTTCTTCGCCACTTTCTGATTCATTCGTTATCTTGTTGTTGTTGTTGTTGTTGTTGTTGTTTTTCTTCTCTTACCATCTTCTTCGCCACTTTCTACTTCTGATTCATTCGTTCTCTTGTTGTTGTTGTTGTTGTCGTTGTTGTTGTTGTTGTTGTTGTTGTTGGTGTTGTTGTTGTTCTTCTTCTTCTTCTTCTTCTTCTTCTCTTACCATCTTCTTCGTCACTTTCTACCTCTGATTCATTCGTTCTCTTGTTGTTGTTGTTTTTGTTGTTGTTGTTGTTCTTCTTCTTCTTTTTCTTCTTCTTCCTTCTTCTTCTGCTTCTCTTACCATCTTCTTCGTCACTTTCTACCTCTGGTTCATTCATTCTCTTGTTGTTGTTGTTGTTGTTGTTGTTGTTGTTGTTGTTGTTGTTGTTGTTGTTGTTCTTCTTCTTCTTCTTCTTCTTCTTCTTCTTCTTTTTCTTCTTCTTCTTCTTCTTCTTCTTCTTCTTCTTCTTCTTCTTCTTCTTCTTCTTCTTCTTCTTTTTCTTCTTCCTCCTCCTCCTCCTGCTCCTCCTCCTACATCTCTCTCTCAGTTGTTTTTTTCATATTTTCCTTCTCGTCCACACGATTTCTCTCGCAATTATAACTATACTAACCTTGATTCGGCGCTAGGACATTGTTGTATGTTCGCTGCAGTAGATGCACACGCAACTGCAAACGCCAACAGTAGCACTAACACGGTCTCCATTTCCCCAGGTAAAACACAGCAGCTAGCTAATGTTACCAAATACTGCAGACAGGAGTCTATAATTTAAAGCAGGGATGTTATATAACGCCAATTAGATCCGGTTTGCTAATATTAACTTCTACTTCTGAAAAGTGTGTGCTGTTGTTTATTGTAATCGTTATTCCAATGCAAGCATGCCCCTGCTTGCGCTAATCGTATTGTTCCGGTTGACACATACACACGACTCCCGGGTTTTTGGGAATCTCCATCATTTATTTACTATCCTATCCTATCGTATCCCGTAACTCGAAGGTCGTGTGGACACCGCAGATGATCGTTAAACCAGCGTACTCCATCTTTCTGTGTCCTCAGCCACCCACATGGCTCCGCTCAGTGTCAAGCCAGTCCATTCTTGAATGTCGTCCTCCAACTCTGTTTCTGTCTCCCTCTTCTTCTACCTCCTTGCGCTGTGCCTTGCAGGATGGTCTTTACAAGGCCTGATGCTCTGGAGATATGGCCTTACTATCGGAGCATGCCATCGTGTTATCCAATGGTTTGTGTGATGGTCTGTCGGATTTCGTTGTTGGTGATGTGCTGGGTATAGGAAATGCCCAGAAGACTTCTATAGCACCTCATCTCCATGCTTTGCATTATTCGTTGTAGATCTGCTGTGAGGGTCCAAGTTTCGCAAACGTATAGGAAGACGGTGATGACAAGGGAACGCAGCAGCCTCACCTTGGAATGTAGACTAATGGTCTTTCCAAATGGGCTTCAACCTTGTCAGGTCAGCAGTTGTTTGTGCTATCCTGGACAGGACTTCCTGTCGGGACCCATTGTCTGATACAATGGCTCCTAAATATTTAAAGCTATGCACTGTGTTGAGGGATTGGCCTTGGACTTTGATGTCCGTGTTGATGCCATTGGTATTGTTGGTCATCATTTTGGACTTCTCTGCACTTATTTCCATTGTATAGGCTCTGAAAGCGGTGTCTAGCCTCTGTACAAGCTGTTCAAGTCCTTGTTCCTCTTCAGCCAATCCATCAATGTCAACCGCAAAACGGAGGTTGTAGATTGCTCTACCAACTATGCTGACTGTGCCTTTGTGATCTGTAAGGGCATCTGACATGATGCGCTCTAGGAAGATGTTAAAGAGAGTTGGAGAGAGGAGGCACATCCTTGACGCACACCAATTGTTGTTCTGAACCAGTTTCCGATGGCGCTGTTGTGGAGGACTGCTCTTGTAGCCCTGTCAAACAGGCTTTTGATAACTGCAACAATATTAGGGCTGATGTTGTACAATCTCATGGTTGCCCACAGAGCTGCATGCCAGACTCGGCCAAACGCTTTCTTAAAGTATACAAACACATGATATACTGTAGATGTTGTTGGTGCTGTAGTTATTTCTCGCAGATTATTCTGATGTTGAAAATCTGTTCAATGGTACTTCGCCCTGCCCTGAATACTGCTTGTTCTTCAGCTATGATTTGTTCAGCTTGGGGTTTCAACCTGTTGAGTATTATTTTCAGGAGGACCTTGCTGAGGTGGCTGATGAGGCGTTAATTTTCACACTCCTGAAGGTTACCTTTTTTTGGGAACAGTGATGACAAGCCACTGGGTCCATGGTATAGGCCACTCCCCACTCTGCAAGATCTTGTTACAAATAATGATCGATTCTCCGCCTGCTTGGAGCAAATTCGCGGGTATGTTGTCCACTCCTGTTTACTTCCCCTACTTCGCGATTGCACTGCTGCCTCAACTTCTTCTCGGAGAATTGTGAGGATTTCGTCTTCTTCTCTGTTCTGGGGACATTCTAAAATTGATGGGTCTCCATTTGGTGTGTAGGTGCAAAGGTCAGAGCAGTACTCTGTCCATCTGTTCAAAACTTCGTGTTCTTCTGTAAGGCATATGCTAGACTTGCTTTGGATTGTGGAGACCTTGGGCTGTTTAATACCTGTCATCCGCTTCACAGTCTTGCTGTTGTTTTTGTTCAGACTGTTCTCTGTTTCTTAGCATTGCTGTTCTACCTAGTTCTCCTTTGCTGTGCGCATGCCTTTTCGGATTTTATTTAGGATTTTTCGGTAGTCATCAGCTCTCTGTAAGGTGTTCTTTTTTATTTTCATCTCTCTTCGTTTATCAAACAGATCCAAAAGTTCAGATGTGATCCACGGTTTCTTCTTTGGGCGTTGCTTGCCAAGGATGTCAGTGGCGGCATCTGTCACAGCGGAGTTGAAGGCGGTGGTCATGGCGTCGACATCTACTTCACCAGCTCCCAAAATGACCAGTGGTGCAAATTTCCCTCCAAATGTGGCTTGAAATATTTCTCCCACCTCCTGGTCTTGCAGTTTGTCCAAGTCGAACTTCAGTCTAGTGCACTTTGTTGTGTTTACTCTCTTCAAGTGGAGTAGGAAGGACGTTATCACGAGATCGTGGTCACTTCCGATGTCTGCTCCTGGAAAAGTGCGTGTCCTGCCAATGTTGATGCTTGATCTGAAGCGTGTCTTGACCATGATGTAGTCGATTTGGTTATGATGCTCTTCGCCAGGCCTATGCCATGTCCATCTGGATTTTTTGTGGAGACTAAGAGTGTTTGCCAGTATCAGATTGTTGTATCTGGCAAACTCCAAGAGTCTCAGACCTCTGTTATTTGTCTTGTTTTTGCAGTGGGGTCCACATAATTGTGTCTCCCCAGTTGTGGTGCGCATCTTGACCAACCTTGGCATTCCAGTCACCTTGCACTATGACTATGTCCTTCTTCGGCACTTTGTCAAGGACAGCCTGTAGATTTTCATAGAAATCATCCACTTCGCTGTCGTCATTGTCTGATGTTGGAGCATAGGCCTGGATGATGGTGATGTTAAAAGGGACTGCTCTCAGACGAATGGTAATGACTCTACTGAAGACTGGGCGGCAACCCATGACAGTGGATATAATGTTTTTACAAGAATTCAACGCCGTGTTCTTGCCTGTCTTCTCTCCCGCTTAAATAAAGCTTGTGGCCTTTGTCGATCGTTGTTTCACCTATGCCTTTCCAGCGCAGTTCGCTGATGCCTAAAATGTTCCATCAGTAATGGTTCAGCTCGTGGGCCAGTTCTTCTAATTTTCCCTCCGCAGTTAGGGTCCTGACATTCCAGATTCCTATGACGATGTTGTCTCTCGTGCGGATCTTGCTAAGTTGTCCATCAGTAGCACATTTATCACCTCCGTCTTGGTGCCAACGGAAGGCGCGGTCCTTTGTGACCCGGGCGACGACCGATCCGGAATAGAATGAATGGTTCTTATCATCATGTGGTGTGTCTTGGGCAAGAAAGATCTGGCAGGGCCCAATCCTCTCCAGGCTGTTGGCCACAACCAAAATCCACGAATACAGTGTGGATCGCCTTGGCCCCGAACACGTGGTCGTTGAACTTTTAGTAACGCGAAGTTTCTCTGCCCTGGCCGGTGACTTCTGTGTAGAAGACTTTCGCCCAATAATGCCCTGCTAACATCACCCCTATTAGTCGCCTCTTACGACACTCCGGGAAACGTTGGGTCTATTCTATTCAGTGCCCGAACCCACAGCGCGTATTGAGGATATACTTCTTTTGCATGAAACGTAGGTTAACCTTACCTTTCTCAGAAATGTGACTCAGATCCCTAGGTACGTATTCTCATACCTTTCTCAGAAATTGCAATCAGACATCTAAGAAATAGTTTTGTAAGATATTGACATAAGTCGGCCATTTACGTATACATTTAAATAGTGCCTGCATTTAAGCTACACGGAACCTCACTTTACAAGGATTGAGGAATTATTATATTACAAGATGATCTTAAACCCATTTTGTATGATCCGGTTATATTAGACGTTGTTAGAATTTTAATGAAAACAGAATTGCACAAAATTGTTATGATTTTTATTTCATTTTTGTGTTTCATTTGTTTTTTAGTTGTCTAATATCACTTTGTAGTGAACAGATGTAAAGTTAAAGAATTTAATTGAATTGGGAGACTCCGGATTGAGGGGGAGGGAGAGGAGGATGCAGGGCTGTGGTCATGTTTTTTGTATGGACATATTTATGCGCTTAGTAAATTTTAATTCTTTCATTCACTGATGATGATGATGATGATGATGATGATGATGATGATGATGATGATGATGATGATGATGATGAATTAATTTCAACCAGCTGCAAGCTGACGATCTTTGCAGCGTATAACTGCAGGAGAGTGGAAATATATGAACTTAAATTCTCAAGCTACAGAAAATAGACTATGGTATTATTACACTTCCTTGTAGTGGTTAGAAAGCCTTAATGGATATTATAAAAGGGCATTCTGTGTTGGTGCTGTGTTGTAACGTGAAGATAGCTCTACGCTTGTGTTATTATAGCTTGGTGGGGCTTCATTTAAGGTGACCCCCTTTGGCCCCGAACGCCTCGACAGTTCCTTTTAACATTCACAATGAGTGTTGCCCCATTGAAAACAGCTTACAACACAAAAATAACCAACTCTTTCGAAAATATAGTGTTTTTAAAAATCAATAAATTCTGTAGATTTTGTGCTTATTAATATAGCAACCTTTTGCCAGGGTTGTTTGGGTGTCGGATAGCGCAGTGGTTGGAGCACTCGCTACTGTGTCGCAAGTTAAGCATCGTCCAGTGCGGTTAGCACTTGGATGGGTGACCGCAAAACGTGAAGCGACAAATAACAACGCCCCTAGTTGACTCAACTGTGACTGAGAACCTACTCTCTAAAAGGGTGGGAAGGTAAAGCAGCGAGGGAGAGAGATGGGCATCACCCTCATTACGCTGGCCCAAGATAAGTGTGATCTCCAACATCACGCTCCCCTACGGCCACAAGGCTATGGGACACCCTTTATCTTTTTTTTTAAATTTTTTTACCAGGGTTCTTTTGCTACTAACAGTGTCTATCAAAGCCGGCAAGAGGCAACACACACAAAGTGTGTGTGTTGTTTCATTGATTTATACTCTCTTAAAAAAAAATTGTGATGCCTCCTTGTATTTACTTGAAAATAGCCGTTCTTAAGACATTTAGCCTTCGTCAGACACTTCACTCGGTCAGTGGCATGCAACGTTGTGCATTCAGACACCTAAATCGCCTCAGAAGTGGTTGAGCGCGCCTTGTTTCATGACTTCAGACTGGTCAGCCTGACCGACGAGTAGGGTTAGAGTGGACCGAAATAGACTAGGCAGGCGACAAGACCACTGTCCATTCATCTGACGGCTGTGGGTGGTCACTGCGGCCTATCGATTGATGTCCAGTCCACAGACTGTCGAGATACTATTAATACTGAACAATCCTGTCTAAGCGTTCTCCAGACCGCTGTCTGGCGAAGCAATACTAGCTTTTCTGGTATGCTACTGTATGCTGGGTCTTGAGCGGCACTGCGTTGTGGCAGTCCTGTACCGAGAACAATCCTGGCTTGACCGGGTGTTAGGGAAGAATGGACCTAGCGTCTGCTGGGTGTGGTAATTTCGTGAAGCCGGCACTCACCCGCCTAGAACATGAGCGTCATGATCTTTAAAGTCCGTGGTATGGAATGCGTGCGTGCACAGACCAGACCTCTACTCCGAAGGAGGCTTTCGTTGAAGGAGGATGAGGGGAAGGAGGGAAGGCCGGATGGGTGAGAGCAAAAACTTTATTAAGTGCCTGTTACTTTCTAAAGCAGGCATGGTTGGGTCTGGGTTCTTGAGCTCCAAAGTGCTATATAGCAAAGGACACTCTGCTCGGAGATTGAATTATGACGACGACGACGTTTCTTTGTGACAGCTGTGGCACGCTAAAGCACCTGTCACTGACTTGACACCGCTATTTCAGGCTACAGAAGAGGGGGTTGGTGACGTTAACTATCGTTTTCTCTTCGAAGGTGTCCTGTCTAGGTGGAACGACGATCAATTCGTTCGTACCTTAATGTGCACGAATGAATCTCTCTCTCTCTCTCTCTCTCTCTCTCTCTCTCTCTCTCTCTCTCTCTCTCTCTCTCTCTCTCTCTCTCTCTCTTCTCCTCTCTCTCTCTCTCTCTCTTTGTCTTTCTCTCTCTTTCTCTTTCTCTCTCTCACTCTCTCTCTTATTCACTCACACACACAAACACACACACAACACACACACCGCACCGCACCGCACCACACACACACACACAAAGTAACACACACAGGATCAAACACACACACACACACACACGCCTCCTTTGTGTTATAAATGATAATGATGAGGAGAAAAAGTAGGCGAGAAACGATGACGAACTCGACGATGACGCTGCTGCTGACGACGGTTTCGACGGAGAAGTTCATAAATATGCATTTGAACTGGGGAAAAGTAGAGATTTTTGGCTCAGTACTGGATGTGTGGTCCTTTAGCACTGTCGGCCTTTGGAACGTAAATCTCCTGTCGTTGGAAAATAGAGAATAAAACCGCAACACACGTAAGGAGAAGTTGAGAGTATAATGACAGAAAGCAAGCGGCCGCTGTGTGTGCCATAAATACCGCGATCTTTATCCGGAAGTAAGCGGCCGCTGCCTACGCCATAAATACCATCGTCCTGATCGCCAATCAAGCAAGCCGCTGCATGTGCCATGCTAGCTGATCCCATAGCAAGCGACCGCTGCCAGTGCCTTAAAAACCGCGATCTTGATCCGGAAAGAGCTGCCATTGTTAGCGGGAAGCGAAGCCAAGGCAAAATCCTGTAGCGACCAATGCAGCCTTTCGTGCCATGACAAAGGAAAAAATGCTATGCTTTAAGGCGGAATCACACGCAGCAACGAGCTTGCGTTCATTCTTATTGGGGTACCTCGCTATATAAATCTACTGTATTAATCGACAAACCTTTCAATGGTTATGAAAAGGCTTGTGGGTCAATTGTGGCCAAACGGAAGATGGTCAACGAAAAACCGCAATGAACGGCGTGGCGGAAGAGTGTTGGAGGGAAATAGAACGCTCATCTATTTTGTGGTATCCTTGCACGCAACAGCGATGATAGTTTAAACTAATCACTAGGGCCGTAATTAATTATTGGTATCAACACTCGGGGGATTTGCTGCGGTCAACAGAGTCGTCAAAGTTGACTCGTGCTCCGCCCGCAGTCTGGAAATAAGGTTATAGCGTTCTGTAGTATTTACCCGGCCCCTTTCAACAACGCTTTGAAAAAAAAGGCTGATCGTCGTGTTTCGAGCTGTTAAGTGCGCTTTATCAGAACATTGACTTTATTTTTTTTATTTTTTTTAGTTTTATCATTTCAGTAAAGAAGACATTTAAAAACACACACACACACACACACACACACACACACACAAACATTCACCTGAATGTGACCAACACACTGGAGCTAACCTAAATATAGTTACTCCTGGTTTCCTGCTTAGGGGTTGTGTGCATTCTAGCTTTAAATAATGCAGTGGGAGGACAACATTCTAGAACGGACTGGCTTGACACTGATCGAAGACATGTGGGTTGCTGAGGACAGAGAAAGATGGAGTACGCTGGTTAAACGATCATCTGTGGTATCCCTACGACCTTCGAGTTACGGGATAGGATAGGATTACCTGCTATAGAATGCGACCACTCTCTAGGTAATTCTCTATGTTCTATTTTGGCATTTAATTCCTGGCATCCGTCGCCAGATATAATTTATCAGCCATTGTACTTTTCGGCATCAGCCGCCAGCTAGAACGCGATCACTGTTCAGGCTAGTACATCTTTATGATCTTTTTGTGTGTGTCGTTTTATTTATAGAATCGGTCTCCTGCTAGAACAATCGATTGGAGTGCAGCTGCTGTTGTTGTTGTCAAGGCGGAAAGGCTTGGAATGAAGTTATTGCAAAAACGTTAAGTCAATAGGCCGTTAAAAGCTTCTTGTTTTGTTTTTTCATGTACAAGTACATTAAAACTAAAGCCGGGTAAATACAACAACAATAACAACAACAACAACAACAACAACAACAACAACAACAACAACAACAACACACACACACACAATTAAACTATGATAAGCTTAGTATTCAAATAAAATTAAAAACATTAGTTTATTAAAAATCAAGCCGGAGAAAAACCAGAGAAAGTGAATGCCTGAAAAGTCACTTCTTCTTCTTCTTCTTCTTCTTCTTCTTCTTCTTCTTCTTCTTCTTCTTCTTCTTCTGTTTCCTCCTCCTGCTCCACAATTTCCTCCTGTTTATTTGTGTTTACCGAATGAAAACTTACAAAATACCAACTATCCTATCCTATCCTATCCTAACCTAACCCGTAACTCGAATATCGTTGGGGCACCACAGATGATCGTTTAACCAGCATACTCCATCTTTCTCTGTCCTCAGCAAACCTCATGGCTTCGCTCAATGTCAAGCCAGTCCATTCTAAAATGTTGTCCTCCCGTCTCTTTTCTGTCTCCCTCTTCTTCTGCCTCCTGGCACCGTGCCTTGCAGGAAGGTCTTTGCAAGACCTGATGCTCTGGTGACGTGACCATACCACTACGAGCATGTCATCGCGTTGTCCAATAACTTGTGTGATGATGGTCTGTCTGACTTCGTCGTTGGTGATGTGCTGGGTATAGGAAATGCCCAGAAGTATTTTGTAGCACCTCATCTCCATGCTTTGTATTCGTCGTTGGAGATCTGCTGTGAGGGTCCATGTATCGCAAGCGAATAAAAAGATGGAGAGGACAAGGGAGAGCAGAAGCCTTACCTTGGAGTGTAGGCTGATAGTTCTGTCCTTCCAAATGGGCTTCAGCCTTGTAAGGCAGCAGTTGTTTGTGCATTCCTGGAGAGGACTTACTAGATCCTGTAGGGACCCATTGTCTAATACAATGGCTTCTAAATATTTGAAGCTATGCACCGTGTTGATGGATTGCACTTGGACTTTGATGTCCGTGTTGATGTTATTGGTGTTGTTGGTCATCATTTAGGTCTTCTCTGCACTTATTTCCATTCCATAGGCTCTGGAGGTGGAGTTCCTCTCCAGCCAATCCATCAATGTCATTCATAAAACGGAGGTTTGATATTGCTCTAACCCATATGCTGACTGTGTATTCGTGATGTGCAAAGGCATCTGGCATGATGCTCTGTTGGAAGATGTTGAAGAGTGTTGGAGAGAGTAGTCATCCTTGACGCACACCAATTGTTGTTCTGAACCAGTTCCCGATGGCGCTGTTGTGGAGGACTGCACTGGTAGCCTTGTCATACAGGCTTTTGATGACTTCAATAATGTTTGATGTTGCCCACAGAGCTGCATGCCAGGCTCGGTCAAACGCTTTCTTGAAGTCTACTCACACATGATTTAGATATTGACTGTGTTGTAGGTATTTCTCGTAGATTATTCTGAGGTTGAAAATCTGCTGAGTGGTATTTCTCCCTGCCCTGAATCCTGATTGTTCTTCAGCTATGATTTGTTCAGCTTGGGGTTTCAACCTGTTGAGTATTATTTTCAGTAGGACCTTGCTGGGATGGATGATGAGGCTGATGGTTCGGTAGTTTTCACACTCCTGAAGGTTACCATTTTAGGGAAGAGTGATGACAAACGACTGGGTCCATGGTGTAGGCCACTCCCCACTCTGCCAGATCTTGTTACAGTTAATGTTGAGGGCATCAAACATCGCTTCTCCTCCTGCTTGAAGTAATTCTGCGGGTATGTTGTCCACTCCCGCTGACTTCCCCTACTTCAGCGAATGCACTGCTGCCTCAACTTCTTCTCGGAGAATTAGGAGAATTTGGAGGAGTTCTTTTTCTTCTCTGTTCTGTTAACATTCTTGAACTGGTCTCCGTTTGGTTCGTGGATGAAAAGGTCAGAGTAGTAATCTGTCCATCTATCCAAGACTTCTTGTTCTTTTGTAATGCACATGCCAGTTTTACTTTGGATGATGAAGATCTTGGGCGGTTTAACACTTGTCAACCGCCTAACAGTGTATTTTTTTTCTTTTTGATCTCTCTTGTTTGTCACACTGATCCTAAAGTTTAGTTGTGATCCACGGTTTCTTCTTTGGTGCTTTCCAAGGATCTCAATGGCGGCATCTGTCACAGCCGAGTTGAAGGTGGTCATGGTGTTGACATCTACTTCACCAGCTCCCAAAATGAGCAGTGGTGCAAATTTCCCTCCAGTTGTGTCTTGGAATATCTATGCCACCTCCGGGTCTTGAAGTTTGTCTACTCTCTTCAAGTGGAGCCGAAAGACATCATCACGATACCGTTGTCACTTCCGATTTCTGCTCCTGGAAAACTGCGTGCCCTGCCAATGTTCACGCTTGATCTGAAGCTTTTTATTGACCATGATGTAGTCAATCTGGTGTGATGCTCCCCCTTGGGACTGTGCCAGGTCCATAGTCTGGATTTTTTTTGTGTGGTGAACAAGCGTGTTTGCCAGTATCAGATTGTTGTATCCAGCAAACTCCAAGAGTCTCAGACCTCGGTTATTAGTCTTGTTGTTGCAGTGGGGTCAACATGCGTCTCCCCAGTTGTGGTACGCATCTTGGCCAACCTTGGCATTCCAGTCACCTTGCACTATGACTATATCCTTCCTCGGCACTTGGACCGAGTCTGGCAAGCAGCTCTGTGGGCAACCATGAGAGTGTACAACATCAGCCCTAAAATTATTGAAGTCATCAAAAGCCTGTATGACAAGACTACCAGTGAAGTCCTCCACAACAGCGCCATCGGAAACTGGTTCAGAACAACAATCGGTGTGCGTCAAGGATGCCTACTCTCTCCAACACTCTTCAACATCTTCCTAGAGCGCATCATGTCAGATGCCTTTGCAGATCACGAAAGCACAGTCAGCATAGGAGAAAGAGCAATCTCCAACCTTCGTTTTGCGGATGACATTGATGGATTGGCTGGAGAGGAACAAGAACTTGAACAGCTGGTACAGAGGCTTGACACCACCTCCAGAGCCTATGGAATGGAACTAAGTGCAGAGAAGACCAAAATGATGACCAACAACACCAATGGCATCAACACTGACATAAAAGTCCAAGGCCAATTCCTCAACACAGTGCATAGCTTCAAATATTTAGGAGCCATTGTATCAGACAATGGGTCCCGAATGGAAGTCCTCTCCAGGATCGCACAAACAAGTGATGCCCTGGCGAGGTTGAAGCCAATTTAGACAGACAGGACCATCAGTCTACATTCCAAGGTAAGGCATCTGCGCTCCCTTGTCATCTCCATCTTCCTATATGCTTGCGAAACACGGATCCTCACAGCAGATCTCCAACGAAGAATACAAAGCATGGAGATGAGGTGCTACAGAAGACTTCTGGGCATTTCCTATACCCAGCACATCACCAACGACGAAGTCCGACAGACCATCACACAAGCCATTGGACAACACGATGACCTGCTCACAGTGGTGAAAAAACGGAAACTTCGATGGTATGGCCACGTCACTAAATCATCAGGTTTTGCGAAGACCATCCTGCAAGGCACAGTGCAAGAAGGTAGAAGAAGAGGGAGACCGAAAAAGAGGTGGGATGACAACATTCGAGAATGGACTGGTTTGACACTCAGCGAAACAATCAGGGTTGCTGAGGACAGGGAAAGATGGAGTACGCTGGTTAATCGAAAATCTGTGATGCCCCTACGACCTCCGAGTTACGGGATAGGATAGGATGGGATAGGCCCTTGGTCAAGGACAGCCCTTGTACTATTCGATAATCAATATTGGGCAATAGCTTTATAAAAGGGAGGACCTGCGATGGTGATTGCTTTGACAAGAACATAAAAAGACGTGTTATAGAGGGGAAAGCAGCAACGGAAAGTAAAACAAGATGGCAAGCCTTTCAAGTGTATTTTCAGGCACTTACACATGTTGTCGAAAAATTAGCATTTTCAAATGTGTCAATTGTTTGACTCAGCTTTTATTCTTACGAACCAGACGAAAAACATGGACTGATAGGCCACTATATTAGAACTAGCTGTATGCAATCATTTACGGTATACAAATCCACGCAGCCAATATTTAGATTTAGCCCAAAACGTGATTATAAAATGTTGAAGAGCAGTGACCTTGACCTTGGAGAAAGTGCAATACGAATGATCTAATAAGCTTAGCAAGTCTCCGGAAAGTACAAACGGACTGCTGCTGAACGATAGCCCATGATTTGAAGTACATGTACACGAAAACACTATCAAATCATTTTAGCGGCTTTTTTAAACTTTTTTTTTAATAGTGTGCAAAACGTGTTGAACAGCAACATGACTACAGTGGCCTCGACCTTGGCGGTAGAGCAAATATGATAACACAGGAGTCAGGCCACTAACAAAGCTAATGTTCCTATCAGGTTTGGTCAAAATCCGTTTTGGGGTTGTTGAGATATAGCTTTCAAAAGACCGACCGATCGATCGACAAACAGACGAACGGACGGACCGACATTTGGCTCGCTCTGATTCCCGATCCCCACTGTCTAAACGTATTTTCAGATAAGTCTAAAAATAAAAAGTACAATATTTGTATACTATACCACCCCAAGCTGAAACTGAAAGGGAACAAAACTTTTGTTTTAAATTTTTAATAGTTTTACAAGTTTTATACTTTTTACTTAAGGCTTTTCTGGGCTTATCGTCCTAATAGGAAGAGGAACTTGAAACAAATACCGGAATAAAGAGTATGCGTAGAAGGTGATAATGATGTACACAAAATTAAATCTCACTATTAAGCTATTGAACAAAAAAATTAGGAGTTGATTAACGAGAGATGTCAACCTTCAGCGTTCTCTGAAATATACCTTCATGTCGACAGTCTTCTTCTTCTTCTTCTTCTTCTTCTTCTTCTTCTTCTTCTTCTTCTTCTTCTTCTTCTTCTTCTTCTTCTTCTTCTCCTCCTCCTCCTCCTCCTCCTCTCTCTCTCTCTCTCTCTCTCTCTCTCTCTCTCTCTCTCTCTCTCTCTCTCTCCCCACCCTGTGCACTCTTTCACTCTGAAGTTGAAGCAATAAGTAGATTACTTCATGCCTTTTAGCTAGCCGGATGCAAGGTACTTTTCTGTCGGCAGCTTAGCAGCACTGATGTGCACTTTTAAAGTTATAATGAAGAAGAAGAAAAGAAGAAGAAGAAGAAAAGAAGAAGAAGAAGAAGAAGAAGAAGAAGAAGAAGAAGAAGAAGAAGAAGAAGATCAACAACAACAAAACAACAGCAAAAACAATAACAACAACGCCACAAACTAATGATGATGATGATGATGATGATGATGATGATGATGATGATGATGATGATGATGATGATGATGATGAATTTGTAAGTATCTTTTTGACATTAATAATAGGGAGGTGCGGAGGCAGTAGAAGTCACATCTCTTTTCTCAGGGCCTACTATTGAAGGTACAAGATTTGCGGGTGGAGATGAGAGGGTTATTTTGTAGGATAACTCAGCTCGGTGCTTTCGCCTCGGCATGACTTGTTATTCTGTATTATATAATCATGGGGAGCTGGGGGCCATCATGAGGCCCGCGAAACGGTTGAGCTCCGTTATATTATGCATCCTCGATCAATTAATGTTGTGACAGTTTGACACCAAGAATGTGCCGTCTTTTGTGGTTTTGTGTGGAACTATTGCTTTGTGAAGAGTGTCCTTAAATACTACACTTAAGATAATGCTCAGTGTCTCATATATAGTCTGCGGTGCTCAACTGTCCAATCATCATCATCATCATCATCATCATCATCATCATCATCATCATCATCATCATCATCATCATCATCATTATCATCATCATCATTATCATCATCATCATCATCATCATCGTCGTCCTCGTCGTTGTCGTCATCATCGTCATCATCATTGTCCACATCAGCTTCACCATCGTCGTCTTCTTCTTCCTCATCGCGGTCGTCTCTTTCTCCTCTTTCTTCTGGCTTCATCTTCTCCTCGTCTTCCTCTTTCTTCTGTCTCTTCTTCCTAGAGATGTTTGCAATGTTCTACAATGTCAAGGAACCAGTCATTCTGTACTGTCTTTATTTCCTCCATTTTCGCTTAGCGCCTCCTTCCCATCCTTCTCCCTCCCTCCCTCCCTCCCTCCCTCCCTCTCTCTCTCTCTCTCTCTCTCTCTCTCTCTCTCTCTCTCTCTCTCTCTCTCTCTCTCTCTTTTAAATTTAGAACACGTCTGAAAAAACACATCAAACAATAAACATTAGTTGTTGTTGATCGATATTAACAATAATTGGATTTCAAATTTTGAAAATTCTTTTATCTAATTTTTTTTTTTTTTTGGGGGGGGGGGGGGGGGTTAATCATCTATGATGTTAATGTTATAACATTAATTTGTTGTAGTTAATTAATTAATTAATTTATTTAATCGTTCTTATATAGCGCTTTTCCAGCTTAAGAGCTGCTCAAGGTGCTGGCCGATACAGGATCTGACTCAGGCCGCCCGAGACGCCCACCCGCAGCCTTTGGGCGCATGGTCTGACGCCCGTACAACTGAGCACAATCCTGGGCAGCCAGGGATGGGGGAGAAGGACCTAAGTGCATGCTGGGTGTGTTCTTGTCACCGGAACTCACCCGTCTAAGACATGAGCGTCAGGATCTTTAAAGTCCGTTATGATGGAATGTATGCGACACAGACTAGACCTCGGTTTATACTTTCATCCGAAGGAGTAGGAAACGGGAGCAAAGTGTCTTTCCCAAGGACACAACACAATGCCCAGGCCTTGCCTCGAACCCGTGACCTTCAGATCCGCAAGCCAAAGCTCTACCATTAGGCCACCGTGCCTCCCCAATTGCTATTGTTACAAGCCCCAAGGGCAAGATGTAAAAAGCGCACACAGCGCTTATCTTTTATCCTTGCAAAATACAATTCTTATCTTATCTTATCTTATCTTATCTTATCTTATCTTATCTTATCTTATCTTATCTTATCTTATCTTATCTTATCTTGTCTTATTTTGTCTTACCTCTCTCTCTTTGTCTCTCTCTCTCGTCTTCTTCTTTTTCACTTTTTACTCCTCCTACCTTTCTTTCTTCTTCTCTGCTCCTAGTTCCTTCTTCTTTTTTTGCTGTTTCTTACTCATCCCTGGTGGTGGTTTTTTTTTATGGTGTCGAGGATCAGCCCTACTTGACAGCAGAGGTTCAAACGTAGTTACTGAAGTCTACTAAATAGAATGGATCCGACAAGTCTTTCAACATCCTCATCATCATCATCAGCAGCAGCAATAGCATCATCACCACCTTCACCATCACAAGCATCATCAGTAGCAATAGCAGCAGCAACAGCCCCACCGCCACCACGATCATCATCATTAACAACAACAATAACAACAATGATGACGATGTTAACAACAACAACAACAGCAACAACAAGGAATCATAATATAATTCATCATCATTATCTCCATCATCAACTTCTTCTTCTCCTAGCTCCTTCTTCATCCTTTCTTTCTTTCTTTCTTTCTTTCTTTCTTTCTTTCTTTCTTCTTCTCCACCTCTTCCACCTCTTCCTCCTCCTCCTCCTTCTTCTTCTTCTTCTTCTTCTTCTTCTTCTTCTTCTTCTTCTTCTTCTTCTTCTTCTTCTTCTTCTTCTTTTCTTCTATTCCTCCTCCTCTTTCTTTTTCTTCCTTCTCCTCTCTCTCCTCCTTCTTCTTCTTTGCCAATCCCTTCTCATCTTCTTTCTTTCTTCTTGTCAGTCTTAGGTGTCAATGAATTAGTCATGTGTGGCAGCAAAGGACTTTTAATACTGAAAGTATTGGACTATGTATCATGCATTCTTTTTTCCTTTGATAATCAGCGATGACGGCTAAGTAAGATCCCAGGCATTTTTGTGATGATAAATGCGTTTCTTTGTCACTCTTGGATCCTACAGACGCTTGCGAGCGCCTATGGCGCGTCTTCCTTCTATGTAGGCGTGTCCAAATACAAGCGCCTGTGCATAGAGCCATTAAATATCTCCACGAGTTCTACTTGTGTTTGCTCTATTGCATAATTATTCACGCGAGCAGCAACAGCTAATCGCTGAATGCACGTGCAGACATTGATCAACAAAATGTAACGTTATGGCTTTGGCGCAAGTACAGCGCAAGCTAGACTCCTGCCACAGGCGCTTGTATCTGGAAACGCGAGCGCCTATGCCAGTAACGCGTATCCCTTTGGTTATCTGTATTATAGATAACCAAAGGGAGATGCGTCACAGGCATAGGCGCTCGCGTGTCCAGATATAAGCGCCTTTGACTCCGGCGAAGTCCATTTTTGACTCACATGCATAGCAATGCGAGTCTTTGCAAATCTGTGCGAGCATTACCCAGCTGCATGTGAATCCGCTGTCAACACACTCTCAGTCTTTGAGCCTCTGAACCTTGAACATGTTAGAAAACTTGTTGATAGAGCTAAACCCACAACTTCAGCTTTAGATCCTGTACCCACTAGGTTTGTCTTGTAGTTTCTTAAGACTTTACTGCCGGTCTTTCAGAAGATCATAAATTCAAGCATGCGCTCTGGCACTGTTCCACGTGCGTTCAAATCTGCAGCCGTAATTCCTCTTTTGAAGAAGTCGAGTTTGGATCGAGAGGTCCTGGGTAACTATCGCCCAGTATCCAACTTGCCCTTTGTATCCAAGCTTCTTGAACGAGCTCTTGCTGATCAGCTCCGGTCTCATCTAGATGGAAACAGCTTGCATGTCAAGTTTCAGTCGGCATACAGAAGTGAACATAGCACTGAGACTGCACTTTTTAGAGTTGTAAGCGATCTCCTGGGGATGGTTGATGGGGGTAGTAACGCACTGCTTGTTCTTCTTGATCTCAGTTCCGCATTCGACACCATAGATCATGCACTCCTCTTGGATAGGCTCCAATCTGAGATTGGCATTTGCAGCACTGTACTGGAATGGTTTTCCTCCTATCTGTCGGACAGATATCAATGTGTTCATGTCAAGGGGTACACTTCCCCTGGAACTCTTATTTCCTGTGGAGTTCCACAGGGTTCTGTCCTTGGACCCCTTCTGTTCTCTCTGTATGTTCGCCAGTTGTCTAACCTCATAAGCAGTTTCTCCATTGATCATCACTTCTTCGCTGATGGTTCGGAAATATATTCCAAAATTCCAGTTGAATGTGATGCTGCTGTTGCAGCCGTCAGAAATGTTGAGCAGTGCTGTCGTGAGATCAAGAGGTGGATGAATGCGAACAAGTTGAAACTAAATGAACAGAAGACAGAAGCTTTGCTATGTGGGCCGCGAATTAGAAGACAATCTTGTCCCTTCCAGTCCCTGCGGGTCGGTGATGCTGACATTCAGTTCTCTCCTTTTGTAAAGACTCTTGGCTTTGTGCTTGACTGTGACCTTTCACTTGAACAGCATGTTTCGGCAGTAGTGAGCTCCTGTTTCTTTCATTTAAGAGCTCTTGATAAAATCCGTTCTTCTCTGACTCGTAGTGCAGCAAACACTGTTGCTGTCTCTTTGGTCTTGTCAAGACTAGACTATTGCAACAGCCTTCTTGCTAATCTGCCTCAAACACAGATCAAACGCCTCCAATCTGCGCGGAATTCTGCAGCTCGATTGGTCACAAAAAGTCGTAAATCAGTCCATATCACCCCCATTATTGAGCAACTCCATTGGCTTCCTGTCCACAAACGCATTAATCACAAACTGCTTTCAGTTGCCTATCGCGCAGTTAAAGAGCACACTCCTGAATACCTGTTCGAACTTCTGAATGTGTACGAACCATCTCGCAGCCTCCGCTCAGCTTCCAAGTCTTATTCGTTGTTCCTGGGCACAAGCAGAGTAGGACTAAGAGCTTTGGCCAGAGGTCTTTCAGATACACTGCACCGGTCTTGGCCAGAATGTCTACTTTTTGGGCGGCAGGGATAGCTCAGTCGTCAGAGCGCTCGACTTGTGTACGCGTGTCTCGGGCGACGTGGGTTCGAATCCTGACTTCAGCAAACTATTTTGTGAATGCTGGATAGTAGTGGTCAGCGCTTTGAGAAGCTCTCTGAGCTTATAAGTGCGCTATATAAGAGTAATCTCTTTCTATCTCTCTTTCTTTTTTTGTTCCAGAAGAGACCACAGTGGGATGGAACCCAACAAAAAAAGACATCAGTTCCCCTTGTCCGCAAAATATGAATTAATACTTTCCTATCCTATCATATCCTGTCCCGTAACCTGAGGTCGTAGGTGCACCATATATGATCGTTTAACCAGCATACTCCATCTTTCTCTGTCCTCAGCAGCCCTGATAGCCTCGCTTAGTGTCAAACCAGTCCATTCTCGAGTGTTGTCCTCCCACCTCTTTTTCGGTCTCCCTCTTTTTCTACCTCCTTGCACTGTGCCTTGCAGAATAGTCTTTGCAAGGCCTGATGATCTGGTGACGTGGCCATACCCTCGGAGTTTCCGTTTCTTCACCACTGTGAGCAGGTCATCGTGTTGTCCAATGGCTTGTGTGATGGTCTGTCGGACTTCGTCGTTGGTGATGTGTTGGGTATAGGAAATGCCCAGAAGTCTTCTGTAGCACCTCATCTCCATGCTTTGTATTCTTCGTTGGAGATCTGCTGTGAGGGTCCATGCTTCGCAAGCATATAGGAAGATGGAGATGACAAGGGAGCGCAGCAGTCTTACTTTGGAATGTAGACTGATGAATTAATACTTTAATTTTAAATAAATAATCAGAACGATTCCTACAATGCCACTTTTGCAATTTTTGTTTTCGTTGGCACAATAATGTCTGTTTTGTAGGTCAATGCAGAGAATGATTATGGACGTTTGGGAGGGATATTGAAGAGACCTAGATGATCACAGGCTACGGTGGTTCAGTTTTTGTTTTATTTTGTTTTGTTTTTGGGGGGTAAGAGGTGTTGG
>JBAHVR010000198.1:35000-50000 GCA_036898135.1 Oncomelania hupensis
AACACGGCGTTGGATTCTTGGTCCACAAGAACATTCTAGCCACTGTCATGGGTTGCCGCCCAGTATCCAGTAGACTCATTACCATCCGTCTGAGAGCAGCCCCTTTCAACATCACCATCATCCAGGCCTATGCCCCAGCATCAGACTATGACGACAGCGAAGTGGGGGATTTTTATGAAAATCTACAGGCGGTCCTTGACCAAGTGCCGAAGAACGACATAGTCATAGTGCAAGGCGACTGAAATGGCAAAGGTTGGCCAAGATGCGCACCACAACTGGGGAGACACATGTGGACCCCACTGCAACAACGAGACAAATGACAGGGGTCTGAGACTCTTGGAGTTTGCCAGATACAACAATCTGATACTGGCAAACACGCTTGGTCTCCACAAAAACTCCAGACGATGGACATGGCACAGTCCCGGCGGGGAGCATCATAACCAGATCTCGACTACATCATGGTCAAGAAACGTTTCAGATCAAGCATCAACATTGGCAGGACACGCACTTTTCCAGGAGCAGACATCGGAAGTGACCACGATCTCGTGATGATGTCTTTCCGGCTCCACTTGAAGAGAGTAAATACAGCAAAGTGCACTAGACTGAAGTTCGACCTGGACAAACTGCAAGACCCGGAGGTGGCAGAACTATTTCAGGCCACAATTAGAGGGAAATTTGCACCACTGTTCATTTTGGGGGCTGGTGAAGTAGATGTCAACACAATGACCACCACGTTAAACTCAGCTGTGACAGATGCCGCCACTGAGATCCTTGGCAAGCACCGACCAAAGAAGAAGCCGTGGATCACACCTGAATTTTTGGATCTGTGTGATAAACGAAGAGAGATTAAAAAGAAAAATAACACCTCACAGGGAGCTCATGTCTACCGAAAAATCAACAATGACATCCGAAAAGGCATGCGCACAGCAAAGGAGAACTGGATAGAAGATCAATGCCAGGAAATAGAGAACAGTCTGAACAAGAACAACAGCAGGAAGGCCTACCAGACTGTGAAGCGCCTGACAAGTGTTAAACAGCCCAAAGTCTCCACGATCCCAAGCAAGTCTGGCATATGCCTTACTGAAGAACAAGAAGTCTTGGACAGATGGACAGAGTACTGCTCCGACCTTTACACCAAATGGATACTCATCAGTTCTAGCATGTCCCGAGAACAGAGAACAAGAAGAAATCCTCCCAATTCTCCGGGAAGAAGTTGAAGAAGGGGAAGTCAGCGGGAGTGGACAACATACCCGCGGAACTGCTACAAGCAGGAGGAGAAGCGATGATTGATGCCTTCACCATTATCTGTAACAAGATCTGGCAGAGCGGGGAGTGGCCTTCAGGAGTGTGAAAATTACCGCACCATCAGCCTCATCAGCCATCCCAGCAAGGTCCTCCTGAAAATAATACTCAACAGGTTGAAACCCCAAGCTGAACAAATCATAGCTGAAGAACAAGCAGGATTCAGGGCTTTGCGAATTACCACTGAACAGATTTTCAACCTCAGAATAATTGATGGATTGGCTAGAGAGGAACAAGAACTTGAACACATGGTACAGATGGTACAGAGGCTTGACACCACTTCCAGAGCCTATGGAATGGAAATAAGTGCAGAGAAGACCAAAATGATGACCAACAACACCAATGGCATCAACACGGACATCAAAGTCCAAGGCCAATCCCTCAACACAGTGCATAGCTTCAAACATTTAGGAGCCATTGTATCAGACAATGGGTCCCGACAGGAAGTCCTCTCCAGGATCGCACAAACAACTGCTGCCCTGACAAAGTTGAAGCCCATTTGTCTACATTCCAAAGTAAGACTGTTGCGCTCCCTTGTCATCTCCATCTTCCTATATGCTTGCGAAGCATGGACCCTCACAGCAGATCTACAACGATGAATACAAAACATGGAGATGAGGTGCTACAGAAGACTTCTGGGCATTTCCTATACCCAACACATCACCAACGACGAAGTCCGACAGACCATCACACAAGCCATTGGACAACACTATGACCTGCTCACAGTGGTGAAGAAACGGAAACTCCGATGGTATGGCCACGTCACCAGAGCATCAGGCCTTGCAAAGACCATTCTGCAAGCCACAGTGCAAGGAGGTAGAAGAAGAGGGAGACCGACAAAGAGGTGGGAGGACAACATTCGAGAGTGGACTGGTTTGACACTGAGCGAAGCCATGAGGGCTGCTGAGGACAGAGAAAGATGGAGTGTGCTGGTTAAACGATCATCTGTGGTGCCCCTACGACCTCCGAGTTACGGGACAGGATATGAAATGCCGGAAGATATGGTATTTCTGTGTTTGACGTTTTGACAGATTGTGACACCTATAAATATGGCTTTCCTGCGATCTTTGACAACGTTTTCCTCTGATTTTGTGTTGTACCAGGGTCTGTTGTTTTATTCAAAAACCTCGTAACTCAAACTTTTTGACAAAGTTGTAAGTCGAAAACCTCGTAACTCTTCATTTGCTTCCAGTTCTCAACGGAAAACACTTCTTCGACTTTTTATCCCATACTGCCAAATTTCTAGACTTTTCATAGTTCCTTTGAAGTAAAAAAGTCATTGGTTTGGCGTTACCCGACTGGTTGAAACAGTTTTTATCGATTTTCTCAAAACAGCATAAAATGAGATACGAGGTTTTCGTCTGACAGCGACGATATGTGTTTGATGCGTCTTAGAATGTATGTGTAATTGTGCAACAGATATATATATATATATATATATATATATATATATATATATATATATATATATATATATATATATATATATATATATATATATATATATATATATATATATAATATATATATATATATATATATATATATATATATATATATATATATATATATATATATATATATATATATAGTCTTATACAAGTACCCACAAACCAGGTTTACAAAGTCTCTAACCGGTCATTTGGGTACTCGGCTTTGGATCTGGGAACCCAGCTGGGTTCCCGGATCCAAGGCGGCTCCCAGAAAACGATCTGAGACCCGGCGGGTAGGGTAAGGCAGTGCCTCGACGGGTAGGGTAAGGCAGTGCTACATATATGCCGCTCGAAACGGGTTAGGGTTAGGGTTAGTGGTCCGTCTACAAGTGATTAAATTACATGGAATTATAGTGGGGGTACCCAAAAGCAAGGGGGTATATCTATCTATCTATATATATATATATTGGGTTGTTTTTTCATATATCGCATGACTGCAACACCAATATTGATTGTCATATATATTTTTTTGTATGCTGCATAATAGTTCATATAGTTATTTCTTTTGTCGTGTTGTTATAATTATTTCTCTTGTCGTTGGCATATTTGACTGAAAATAGCACAATGTTTGTGTGAATGTTACGAACAACGTTTGTAAGAATAGGTTCCCGCCCATAATCTGTATCGTTGATGTGAATACAAACTCTCTCTCTCTCTCTCTCTCTCTCTCTCTCTCTCTCTCTCTCTCTCTCTCTCTCTCTCTCTCTCTCTCTCTCTCTCTCTCTCTGATCCCATCATCCCATCGGTCAGAATCAGAGTCAGAATTAAGTGTTCTCTATTAACCCCAACAAACAGTTAGGAAGCGTTTCTTGCAGTGTACAACACACTTCCTCCTATCTCCCCGGTACATACAGACTCACAAACGCTCTAAGCCAAGGGAAAACCCCACACAGAATAGACCACACCTGTTGGCATCGCTACGCTCCATGTCGTCACGCTAGTCGTTATCTCTATCATGCTCTCCAAACCGCTTTACAATTTACCGCTGACTTTCCCGCTTTTCACATTTCCGTAAAGCCACTAATGTGTTACTAGTACTGCTACTACTACTATTGCTGCTGCTGCTGCTGCTGCTGCTGCTGCTGCTACTACTACTACTACTACTACTACTACTACTACTACACTACTACTACTACTACTACTACTACTACTACTATATTTTTATCTAAATCATACATTCTTTTGGTTAGTATTTTACCTTAAGCATGGGCGAACTTGTGCAAAAGTACAAGATGCGCGTGTATGAATGCGTGTGTGTTTTGCGTGCTTGTGTTTAGGACTTTCTTACCTGTTTACATCGGCAATGTAACTTGTATTATGCCTTGGTGCATTGGTGCGTGCTCTTTACTGCTTAGTTTTAAGACTTATTGGTCATAATATATATGTATACTTGGTGCATGTTTTATGGTTTTATTGGTCATATCATATGTGTATCCTTGGTGCATGTCCTTTACTGCTTAACCTTGTGATTTTATTGTTAATATCATACGAGTATAAAAATGCGTGCTAGCTCTTAGAGAAAAACATTTAGTTTGGATTTGCGCTTTACAAAATAAATACTACTAATAGTGATACTACTACTACTACTACTACTACTACTACTACTACTACTACTACTACTACTACTACTACTACTACGGTACTACTACTTTAATTATTATTATTATTATTACTTTTACTACTAATATACTGTTACTACTACTACTACTACTACTACTACTACTACTACTACTACTACTACTACTACTACTACTACTACTATTAATACTACTACTACTACCACACGTATTATTATTATTACTATTATTATTATTATTATTATTATTATCATTTATTTTACTACTATTTTACTACTATTGTTACGTTGAAACGCGAAGGATAGCATGTCTGAAACGCGCACGATAGATCTAATCGTTTCGATTTGCAAAGTATTCAATAATAGAGTTTATTTACCTTTGATTTGAGTTTGCGCTGTGGTTAGAGGAAGCTTTGTATAACGATAATTTTCGTTAGTCGATATTATTGGAGAATTCTCTGGATTTGCGTGTTTACGGTCGATCGAAGATTCCCGAAAAATGTAAATATTTGAGAACATTCTGGGACGGAAAATAATGTGGTATGACGTAAGTCAGTGATGACGAAATTTCATTTGATTGGTGGTAGTGCGTCAATCTACCGTGTTCTAAATTGTTCGGGAAGAGAGAGAGGCTATATAATTATGTGCCGCACTGTTTTGAGTAGTTGTTGATAGTGAGTTGGAAAGTAAAAGTTGAGAGTGGAAAGGCGATTGAGCGATTGTATGCAGTTGTTGATGTGTGCTGAATAAAAGTGGAAAACTTCATACGAAGACTTTGCCTTGTTGCTGCTGAGTGAGCAGGCTGCGTGGATAAACGAATCAGTTACACCTATCAGGATTTCAAGCATCGGGGCTGAATCAGATACTGATAGAAAAACACCATCATCGATTCGAGTGTAACAACTATTACTACCTCTTACTACTACTACTATTATTTCTACTACTGCTACAATTACTACTACGACTACTACTACCACTGCTGCTGCTGTTGCTGTGAATTCTGAGTTATGTCTTAACTCTTGCCGGAACGTTTTGCTGTGCTTTGGTAGCGCAGTAACACAGAAAATTGTCAGCAATCAAACTTTCCAAAATAGTGAGAAACAAAATAATAGACACGCAAACTAATAAAGTGGCCACTTGGGCAAAGACAAGGTCGCACAATACAATGTGAACTACAGAACACAACACGACAAAAAGTTCCTATCCTATCCTATCATATCCTATCCCGTAACTCGAAGATCGTTGAGGCACCACAGATGATCGTTTAACCAGCGTACTCCATCTTTCTATGTACTCAGCAACCCTCATGTCTTCGCTCAGTGTCAAGCCAGACCATTCTGGAATGTTGCCCTCCCACCTCTTTTTCTGTCTCTATCTTCCTCTGCCTCCTTGCACCGTGCCTTGCAGGATGGTCTTTGTAAGGCCTGACGAACAGGTTACGTGGCCATACCATCAAAGTTTCAGTTTTTTCACAACTGTGAGCATGTCATCGTGTTGTCCAATAGCTTGTGTGATGGTCTGTCATTACATTACATGATTATTGCTTTAGGTCCAGCGGACTCTTCCGAGCCAAATCAGGACCAATGATGGTCTGTCGGACTTCGTCGTTGGTGATGTGCTGGGTATAGGAAATGCCCAGAAGTCTTCTGTAGCGCTTCATCTCCATGCTTCACAAGCTCCCAAAATGACAAGTGGTGCAAATTTCCCTCCAATTGTGGCTTGAAATATTTCTGCCACCTCCGTGTCTTGCAGTTTGTCCAGGTCGAACTTCATTCTGGTGCACTTTGCAGTGTTTACTCTCTTCAAGTGGAGCCGGAAGGACATCATCGCGAGATCATGGTCACTTCTGATGTCTGGAGCGTTGTGGCCAAGTGGGCTAAGGCGGGACTAACTTGCCTTGTCCACAAACCAGAAACCAATGGCGCCTGACAGGTGTGGGTTCGATCCAGCATCTGGGCGTTATGTTTCTCCGAATATTATTTACTTTAGACTCGGGCAACGTCTCGGGAGTTTTCTCCGGGTACTCCGGTTTGCTCCCCCAGCAAAATTTCAAAAATCACAAATAATGTTAGGTAGATTAGGTTTGGGCGCGCCACAGGCTGCGGCTACGCCTTCCCCAGGGGAGGCGGCCCAGAGTTTCCCGATAGAAAGGGATAATAAACTGCAACCACCAAAAGGACCGCGCCTTCCGTTGGTTACCAGGACGGAGGTGATGATTGCTACTGATGGACAGCTTAGGAAAATCCGCACGAAATACAACATCGTCATGGGAACCTAGAATTTCAGGACCCTAACTGCATAGGGAAAATTAGAGAAACTGCCCCAATAGCTGACCCACTATCGATGGAACATTTTAGGTATCAGCGAAATGCGCTGGAAAGGCATAGGTGAAACAACGACCGACAAAGGCCACAAGCTTTATTTCAGCGGGAGAGATTGTTACGTTGAGACTCGCGCGATCGTGCGTGTGTGACGCGCGCGATAGATCAGATCGTTTTATTTTGCAAAGCATGCAGTAATAGAGTGTATTTATTTTTTATTTGATTTTGCGTTGTTATTAGAAGAAGCTTTGTATAACGTTGGTAATTTTAGTTGTTCGATATTATTTGAGAATTTTCTAGAGTTGGTTGTTTACTATCGATCGAAGCGTATGGATAATTCTAGTGGTAACTATAGAAGCTTCCATTCCAAATAAGGTTGTATGACATGAGACAGTGATGATGAATTTACTTCTGATTGGTTGTGGTGTGTTATGCGGGGATATTCTCGCCTGTTCTGGAGTATATAGAGACTATATATAGTGCCGCACTGTTTGAGTAGTGAGAATTGTCACTTTATGTTTTATGCTTATGTGTCTGGGGACGGTAATCTACCTACGAGTAGTGAGAGTTGTTGTGTTAGAGTTGCGAAAGTTGTAAAAAGTGGAAAGTTGATAGTTGAGAATTGTAAAGTTGAACGATTGTATGCAGTTGTTGATGTTCGCTGAATAAAGTTGGAAAACTACATACGACGACTTTGCCTTGTTGCTGAGTGAGCAGGTTGCGTGGATAAACGAATCTGAGTTACACTTTATCAGGTTTCAAGCATCGGGGCTGAATCAACTGATAAAAAAATAACATCGAGTGTAACAGAGATGAAAGGCACGAACACGGCGTTGGATTCTTGGTCCAGAGAGACATTTTAGCCACTGTCATGGGTTGCCGCTCCACCTCCAGTAGACTCATTACCATTCGTCTGAGAGCAGCCCCTTTCAACATCACCATCATCCAGGTCTATGCTCCAACATCAGACTATGACGACAGCGAAGTGGAAGATTTCTGTGAAAATCTACAGGCTGTCCTTGACCAAGTGCCGAAGAAGGACATAGTCATAGTGCAAGGCGACTGGAATGCCAAGGTTGGCCAAGATGCGTACCACAACTGGGGAGACACATGTGGACCCCACAGCAACAACGAGGCAAACGACCGAAGTCTGAGACTCTTTTGGAGTTTGCCAGATACAACTATCTGTTACTGGCAAACACGCTTTGTCTTCACAAAAAATCCAGACGATAGACATGGCACTATCCCGGCGGGGAGCATCACAACCAGATCGACTACATTATGGCCAAGACACGCTTCGGTTCAAGCATCAGCGCAAAATGGTAATGCTTCCAAAAACCACTCCAAATGGCATGATGTTATTTATACATTACACAGCAAGGATGAATGGCTGTAATTTCAAGTTGAGCGTCTGCACCCACTATTGGCGATTGGGCAGACGGGGTTAACCATCCCATGGAACAAGGGATAAGGACCGTACCTAAGCATACCCTGAACCACCAGAGCAATCATACTGCTCATGCAAACAGTGCACATTTGCCCACCACGAGATTTGATCCTGGGTCATCGGTGTGCCAGGCGAACGCTCTACCACTGAGCTATAGACCTCAAATAAAAGATAAAAGACAATAATGAGCAATTGTTTTTATATGCCTGCCTCTGCACTTCATTCCTTTTCCTCAAGCTCTTATTTTTGGTCCTGATTTGGCTCGGAAGAGTCCGCTGGACCTAAAGCAATAACCATGTAATGTCCTCCTCCTCCTCCTTCTTCTTTGTCCTTTTTTGTTCTCTCTTTTTGCGCTCTTTGGTCTGGCATTATCGGCGAATACACTCTCATTGTTAATGAATGGGGTTTTTGTGTGTGTTTTTTTTCTTCAGATGTGCGCGTGAATGCAGAACTGTGTTTGATGGAGTCTTGATGAATTGCGGCAGACAGTCTGGAGTAACAATCTACCGGCTACCTGTTCGTTGACGATTAGCTACTGGGTAACAGGTAAGCTTTTCAGCTCTTTGAAGCTGACGTAGACTACATGTGTCAATGCCTATTATTATGTAGGTAAATTCCTTCTGTCTCATTCTTACTATCTGTCAGACCACGGGATTTCGTACCATGTGTGTTCTGTTTGGATTTGCTCTCTCTCTCTCTCTCTCTCTCTCTCTCTCTCTCTCTCTCTCTCTCTCTCTCTCTCTCTCTCCATCCCTCTCTCCCTCTTTAAAATAACCTGCATCTTCAGTGTTCTAACATTCCTAGACGTTCTCTTTAATTAACATTAACGTCATCATAAAAGGTTTCGCCGTCATCCTTCGGTCGTTGGGAAGGGAAGCGTTTGGAACATCCCTTTTCTCAAGGCCAGTTTAATGAGGGAGGTGCCTATGTTCTCTCTCTCCCTCCCTCTCTCTCTCTCTCTCGCTCGCTCGCTCGCTGCTTTAGCTTCTCCGGTTCGAAACAGATCCAGGTCCCCGCTCACGGCTGGGTGGTTTGCCGGGTGCGTCGTGCGCTTGTTTAAATCTTTTTGTGTCGTTCGGCGGTTGCCGTCCAGTCATGGTGACCCCATCTAAGTACTAACTCCTCCCCACGTTGCTTAACATGAAACACTGCTAGCCTGTGCCCAGACTAGTGCACTACTGCGTTACCCAACTCCACTATGCCTTGGAGATTTTGATGGATTCATAAAATTAACATATTAATTAATGATAACAAGTTGAACAATAAATGTTGTAGTAACCGGACACTCAATATTACTAGACACTTAATAATTAGCACCCCCCTTTTTTGCCTTTTTTTTATTTTGATGGAGATGGGGGTGGGGGTTGTATGGTTCTTCTTTTTTTTTTTTTGCCCATGACGGCGATTAGTGATGTCGTGGCGCACGTGCAAAGTAGCCTTACATACGGTAGATGGGAGAGACGACGAATTTAGTTAGTCATTGTTTATAGGGTCCAGCGGACTGCAAAGAGCCGAATCAGGACCACAGACGACGGATGAAATGAAATTGGTTTGGTTTGATTTTAGGATCACATATATATGAGGCGCCATGTGAGTAAAAATGCTAATTAAAAAAAACTGTCTAAATATATAATGTTTTCTATGCATATACAATGCATTCTATGTGTATATAATTCATTCTATATACCAGCAATTCATTCTGTGCATGTAGAATCTATTCTATAAGCTTAATATAGAATTTAATACAAGAACATAAGTGTAATTGTCTGTACATGGAATGAATTTTTATTTTATAGAATTTATTTCTATATTATTTAACAGATTTCTATATTATAGAATGTATTTCTACTTTATAAAATTTATTTCTGTATTATACAATTTATTTCTTTAGTATAGAATAGATTATATGTGCATAGAATGTATTGTATGTAGACAGAATAAATTATATGCACATAGAATGCATTGTATGTTGATAGAAAGCGTGATATACATAGAAATGTATTTATAGCATTTTTATTCATATGGCGCCACCTAGAGATAGGAGAAGTCTGTGTTACTTGAATACCCGATTATGAAAGGAAGGGGATGAGAGAAGGGTGGATGTAAAACGAAATGAGGAATGGGGGAGTGGGGTGGGGGTCTGGGCGTAGGCGCAGAGGGGGAGAGAGAGAGGGAGGGAGAGAGAGAGAGAGAGAGAGAGAGAGAGAGAGAGAGAGAGAGAGAGAGATTCACAATTTTATTGACGAGGCCTCCAGCCTGTTCGCCAAGAGGTCAAACACAAAACAACTATAATCATAGAAACAATGCCGGAAATAAACTTTGCTTCTCCATGGAAATGAGTTGAGAGAGAGAGAGAGAGAGAGAGAGAGAGAGAGAGAGAGAGAGAGAGAGAGAGAGAGAGAGAGAGAGAGAGGAGAGAGAGAGAAAGAGAGAGAGAGAGAGAGAGAGAGAGAGAGAGAGAGAAACACCGACAGTTCATTGATTGCAGGGAAGGACATGGTGGAGAGTGCGGGTAGGGGGTATGGAGGGGGGGGGGAAGGATAGGCGGAGTACGTTAGGTAATTTATCCAAATTTGGACTTTTCATTGAAAGATAATTGACGAAGCATTCATACAACGCTTGAGATTAAACTTGCTTTCCAGGTTCACCCATGAGCCAAATCAAATCTGTGGACTACTTCAATAACTTAGTGATGCTGAAGTTTTGAAACGCATTAAAAACATACTAATGAAAACATCACAATCTATACATCATCGCTTTGCATGCAATGACGTCAAACCACAAGCGTAGTATTTTATAGATCATCATTTTATATGTAATTAACGTCATTCGGAATGTCGATTACACTCTTTGTGCGTGTAGTTTTTAATAAACTGACAGATCGATGCATTGTAGTACGGTAATAAATGTTGTTGTTGTTGTTTGTGTTGTTGTTGTTGTTGTTGTTGTTGTTGTTGTTGTTGTTGTTATTCCAAGTACGAGTTAACAAATAACTTGACAAATGGAAAGCTGCCAATGAAAAAAAACACACCTGTAATTAACCTTCTGTTAAAAATGTTTGGCAAGGAACCTTGATTATAGCGAGTCTGAAATCAATTTTTCTAACTGGTAACATAGCCAAATAGAAGAATATTTACAACTACATTATTGAGGAACAGAATTTTCAAACGATGTAGGCTGTTTTGTTCCTGATACCGGTGTGTGTGCCGAAAGGAGGGGAGGGGGGAGAGGGAGAGGGAGAGGGGAAAAGGGAGTGGAGATGTTTCCTAAGGCAAACATCGAAATGAGGCAGTATTTTGTGATTTGTTGTTGTGTTTATTATGTTTTTGCTGTGTTGTTGTTGTTGTTGTGTTGTTTTCCATTCTCATTTTCTCCGTCTACTCCTGTTCCTCTTCCATTATCAAGCCACGATTCACAACACCCTGTTGTTGATTACCTGTCGATAAACTGTTTTTTCTTCTCCACTTTCCTTCTTCGGTGAACTAGTTATATAATACAGTGGAGAATTGCGCACTCAGCAAAGCTGTATTCAACGGTGACATTAAACGCATCCAAGCAGACAGCCATAGAACGCATCCAAGCAGACAGTAGCTGAGCTTGCCGAGGAATATGCCCAATGTAATCTGCATAAATCTTAGCAAGAAAGCCCAAGTTTTATAGTAGTCAATCACAAACCTGACGTGAACATCGCACTGTATGCCTTGGTGTTGATGAAGATGATTCCGCGATGATTAGTCATGAGCACCTAAGCGCAGCATATTGCCCTATCGTAGATCTAGAACAAGTATATGTAGATCTTAGGAAACAAAACGAACTAGGTTTTAAAAGATCACGTATACAAGTACCGCAGTTCATGAACTTCTCAATCTGAGTATATTTTTCGCGGCGCTTTAGTCGTGAGCATGTACGTACCTCCCCCTGATCTTAAAACAGGTGGGGTTGATCCTAGGACACAAGGCTAACAAGCGCTCACAAAGAACTTTGGGGGTGCTGATAATTAATCAAGATAAAGATGAGGGTTGACGAACTCGTTCCGTTCAGCTATAGTCACCGATCTTTAAGGCCCGTGACTCCAGTAATCTCTCCACAAGGGGGAAAAAACTCAAAATCAGCCACGGACGTCTTGTTTCGTTGAGCATAATTATGGACCGTTCCATCGTTCTATCCCTGACTTTCCTTTGAATGATGCTAATATTTCAGCATTGCGATGATGCCTAAACTGAGGCAGGCAGAAGTCTGCGACTAAGCGTGGCCATTGCTAAGGTATTAAAGGTAGTCCCTTAGCCTTGTGGCCGCAGGGGAGCGTGATGTTGGAGATCACACTTATCTTGGGCCAGCGTAATGAGGGTGATGCCCATCTCTCTCCCTCGCTGCTTTACCTTCCCCACCCTTAAGAGAGTAGGTACTCAGTCACAGTTGAGTCAACTGGGTGCGTTGTTATTTGTCGCTTCACGTTTTTGCGGTCACCCATCCAAGTGCTAACCGCACTGGACGGTGCTTAACTTGCGACACAATAGCGAGTGCTCCAACCACTGCGGTATCCGACACCCCATTGCTAAGACGTGTTTTGAATTGGGACAACTCAAAAAGAGTCTGAGGTCTAAATCAAACTTGCGAGAGATAAAAAAAAATAGTATTTTATTTAATCGTTCTTATATAGCGCTTTTCCAGCTCAAGAGCTGCTTAAGGCGCTGGCCGATACAGGATCTAACTCAAGCCGCCCGAGACGCCCACCCGCAGCCTTTAGGCGCATGGTCTGACGCCCGGACAACTGAGCATAATCCTGGGCAGCCAGGGATGGGGGAGAAGGACCTAGGTGCATGCTGGGTGTTTTCTTGTCACCGGCACTCACCCGTCTAGGACATGAGCGTCAGGATCTTTAAAGTCCGTTATGATGGAATGTATGCGACACAGACTAGACCTCGGTTTATACTCTCATGTTTAATTCACGATAAGAGGTGACTATTTGCTTTTAGTTTTATTCATTGATTATATATGAATTCATTTTAAATGTATAATGTTCGCGAAATTTGAATCTAGACGTCGTGTCACAGCATTCCAAAGGTCGTCTGGCATAAACAGCAATTGACTAATCTCCCTGAGGGTACAAGCACAGGCGCACACAAACAAACGCAGCGGAGCGTGATAAAAAGAAAATAAATTAAATAAAGTACAATAAAAACACCATCCAAATGCGTTGCTGTGGATTTGCCAGGGGAAACCATTCTGTGTCTGTGGTCGAAAGGGATGCTCCACGACATAATCAGGGCCCCGATGGCCTTTTCAGCTGCTTGCTCGTCCATCGAAAAGCGATCATACCATCTAGTGTAAACGTTTAAAAAATGACCTGATGATGATGATGATGATGATGATGATGATGATGATGATGATGATGATGATGATGATGATGATGATGAAGTGCGCTCGCACTTATTATATCCACAACATGCGGGTATGCGTGAGTATGCGTGTGCGTGTGGGGGTTGCGAGTGGGCGTGCGCCTGTGCTTTACTCCTTAAAATAACTTTCTCTATTAGAGTATTTTAATGTTTTAATGTCCAGTGGAAGGTTGTTTGTTGTTGCAGAGGGACTGAATGTTTTACCGCATCACCAAAACAAAATCCTATGTATTTTGAATTCATTGGGTAATAAAGTGTCTTGACTTGACTTGACTTGACTTGATGCTCAGTGCGTCTTTCGGCACTTGTTCCGGAGAGGCAATCGTCTGTATTGCGCGTAGGCCTGTCATAAAGAGACTGATTCTTTTCTTGACCGAGTCTCGTTGTCCTTGGCACACCGCCAGCTTAATTATCAAGGTGAATCCAACAAAATGAGCTGGAACGTGCAACTGTACCAGTTATTGACGTTAGAGGTCGCTTCTCTGTCCGTTTGTCTCTCTGTCTCTGTCTGTCTGTCTGTCTGTCTGTCTCTCGCTCTCTCTCTCTCTCTCTCTCTCTCTCTCTCTCTCTCTCTCTCTCTCTCATCTCTTCTTACCTCTCATTACATTCCGTGCTCACACACCCACATACTACACAAAAACGCGCGCACGAACAAATACTCACACTCTCTCCCTTTTCCTCTCCTCCCCTCATCTCGCCCTCCCCTCTCCCCCCCCCCCCCCCCCCCGCCCTCCTTTATTTTTTGTAGTGTAGTACAGTGTAACGTAGTGTAGTGTCGTACAGTGTAATATATTGTAGAGTAGTACAATGTAATGTAGTTTAGAGTAGTACAGTGTAGTGTAGTGTAGTACAGTGTAAAGTTGTGTAGTTTAGTACAGTGTAATGTAGTGTAGTGTAGTACAGTGTAAAGTAGTGTAGTGTCGTAGAGTATAAAGTAGTGTAGTGTCGTACAGTGTAATGTATTGTAGTGTAGTACAGTATAATGTATTGTAGTGTAGTACAGTGCAATGTAGTGTAGTGTAGTACAGTGTAATGTATTGTAGTGTAGTACAGTGTAATGTAGTTTAGTCGTACAATGTAGTGTAGTGTAGTACAGTGTAATGTAGTGTTGTACATTGAAATGTAGTGTAGTGAAGTACAGTGTAGTTTAGTAGAGTATAGGGTAGTGTAGTACATTGTAATGCAGTGTAGTGTTTGACAGTGTAACGTAGGGTAGTGTCGTACAGTGTAGTGTAGTGTAGAGTAGTGTAGTGTAGTGTCGTACAGAATAATGCAGTGTAGTACAGTGTAATGTAATGTAGTGTAGCACAGTGTAATGTAGTGTAGTGTAGTGTAGTACAGTGTAATGTAGGGTAGTGTAGTACATTGTATTGTAGGGTAGTGTAGTACAGTGTAATATAGAGTAGTGTAGTACAGTGTAACGTAGGGTAGTGTAGTACATTGTAATGTAGGGTAGTGTAGT
>JBAHVR010000198.1:55000-125000 GCA_036898135.1 Oncomelania hupensis
AGTTCTTTCTTACTACTAATGCACATATTTATTTATTTATTTATTTATTTATTTATTTATTTAATCCTTCTTATATAGCGCTTTTCCAGCTCAACAGCTGCTCAAGGCGCTGGCCGATACAGGATCTAACTCAAGCCGCCCGAGACGCCCACCCGCAACCTTTGGGCGCATGGTCTGACGCCCAGACAACTGAGCACAATCCCGGGCAGCCAGGGATGGGGGAGAAGGACCTAGGTGCATGCTGAGTGTGTTCTTGTCACCGGCACTCACCCGTCTAGGACATGAGCGTCAGGATCTTTAAAGTCCGTTATGATGGAATGTATGCGACACAGACTAGACCTCGGTTTATACTCTCATCCGAAGGAGTAGGAAAACAGGAGTAAAGTGTCTTTCCCAGGGACACAACACAATGGCCCGGCCAGGGCTCGAACCCGGTGTCATATCCTTCAAGTTCCGGGTCTCCTAGTTTATCCGAGCGCATTTGCGCATGCGCCAGGTCATGTCGGGCCAGCTTTTTCATGAAGTTCTTAGGCGTCATAACCCTAACCCTAACCCTAACCATAACCCTAACCCTAAACTCTTAACTCTAACCCAAACCCTAACCCTAACCCTTACGAAGACTATGATAGCACTGTGCGCATGCGTCGAATGTTGTAACGCGTCGACCAATCAGAATGCTCCCATTCGCTCCTAGCCCAGCTAAGATACTAGGAACTGTGACGATGTCACACCGGGACCTTCAGATCCGCAAGCCGAAGCACTACCATTAGACCACAGTGCCTCCTTTGTCACGTGGGGTTTATGGGCTCTGCACAATGGAATTATGGACCCTCACGTTTATTCGGTGGGAACTGCTAGTAAGTCACCCTATGAATTACTTTAATAAATTTATTTGTTTAGCTCGTTCTGTGTTAAGGTTGGGGTACAGAAATAGATAGAACAATGGTAAGAGATTACTGTCACACTAGCTTTCACACGGCTATGAATCATATGTAGTCCAGCCACTTGATAACAGTTAAAATCACACATTTATTTCTTCTACTCTATAAGCCTACAAGATTCTCTAAGTACTAATCTAACTTAAAATGTCTCAGTCACTGCTAATAGTTCGATCGCTGATAGTCTAGGCAGCTGTTATTTCTTCCTCGGGCACTTTGCTAGTATATTTCATGTAGATTTGGACTACTGTGGTCCGTTTTACAGTTTCTGAAGAGTTGGACTACTGTGGTCCTGTTATGATCAGTTTAAGTGCACTTCTGGGTGTACACTTAACTTTCTTATGGTGCGGTCGAAGTCCTTCTGTGAGGTAGCTTCTGGTACACCTTTGTAGTTGTGTAGTTGGGTTCCCTTGCCACGCTGTGGGGTCTGACAGGGTGTCTTTCAAGGCAGCTCTTTCCGTCTTGTGCGGTAGAGGATCCTCAACCAACTAGTCGTTTCTGTGGAGTGGGACGCACAGGATAGCTCGCCTGCTCGTCTGTAATATAAGAGACGAAATTCTGCACAACCCTGAATAATCGGTTTGTGCAGAGCGTCTCACTGAAAGCCAAAGTAGCCCTCAGTGATAGCTCCACATCTCTATACATAAGCGACGAACATTCTGCTACTTCCGGGTTCCACTGGAATCTCAACTCTAAATTCCTATACATACATAAATATCAATCGTGGCTAACTATACACATACAGAATTAATAATAATATAAACATTCAGTGGTACAGCCACTGGTCTGCAAACATACATATAAGTTAAACAACAGTGGTTCCGTACGGGATACAACATGGCGGCGCAACCGGTCGTGTTTCGCCTCGTGGTAGGCTCTTCCACGTGGTCCCGCAAATTCTGATTAACAATTCACATTTATGCATAGCAAATTCCACAAACATAATTTCAACAATAATATAAATATATCACGATGAAACAGAAGGGTGTTCATTTACCTGTTTGACAAGTTCAGGCCCGTGATGACTTGAGAGAATTCTAAGATTTCTAAGTCCTGCTTCCTGGTCTATGAGTGTAGAGATTTCTCTAGCTGTGGAGATGTTGCCTCTACCTCGTCTCACACACGACTGATTCAAACTGCGCTAGGCTCTGACACAGTCAAAACTGCTCTACCCACTGAGCCTGCTCTGATTGGTTAAAACGGTCCGATTCAAAACTCAAGTGCTGACTCACTGCGATGTGGGTGGCTCGCTGTGTGTGGTCTGCTGTGTAATATACTGACTCTCTACTATTACAAAAACTACACAAGGCTAAATAGTAAATGTGCAGAGTTAAAGCTAGCCAGTTCGTGACACTCCTAATACACCCACATAAATGTACAGTTAATTTTATTTGGTTCACAGAACAATTGATATCATGCACATACAATTAATATAACTTTCCATTCATTATGATAGTTTGAGGGTATAATAATTATAATGTATAATAGCATTAATTTAGGAAAAGGAGAAGCTACGACTACTACGAGCAATCACTTCCAAGGGCAACTGTTTTCATCATGAAAAGCATTTGGCATAGTCAAAAGAAGTAATTATAGTCATAACACAATACTAGTGCGTGTAATACTATAATAATACTATCAACAATAACAACAACAATAATAAAGTCTTAGATTTTTATTTTTTTTATTTTAACAACTTTATTATCACCAAGGTGAAATTCAGGCACTTTCATTTTCGAAAGTACAGCAGCCCCAAGTGAAGCGCTTAACCCAAGGTACATGCTAGGTATGTTCTTGTCATCAGAACTCACCCGTCTAGGACATGAGCGTCAGGATATTTAAAGTCCGCTATGATGGAATGCATGCGACACAGACTAGACCTCGGTTTATACTCTCATCCGAAGGAGTAGGAAACGGGAGTAAAGTGTTGGTTGGTTGGTTGTTTTATTAACGTCTTTTTTCATCAAGATGATAAAGACCATACATACAGATTCACGCATTTAAACAGACATACATGAACACATAAATACACATAGATACTATTACTATCTCTATAACATAACAATAAGCATGGGTGTGTTTGTGTGTGTGCATTTTTTAAAATAAATTTTTGCCGATTATTAATTATCACTAGCAATCGCAAATCTAAAAGTAATTATGCGCGTAATTATGTTAGTTACCAAATCAGCCATTTGGAAATTTGTTTTTATTCGTAAGCTTCATGGGGTTTGTGCAGGAGAGAACACTGTTATAATTAGGGCATCTTGGTCTGGCGTGAGCTGGTCTGTGTAGGTGTCAGGGTTTAGACGGAAGCCAGATGTGTTGCAATCAGTTCCTCAGCCTACCGTGGGCAGGGATGACAGACAATCAGCAGCATTAACAGGCACTGCATCGTTTAATTCATGAGCTTTTACACCTGTGCATTTCAAGGTAACCACTTTTTGTTGTTGTTGTTGTTGTTTGTCGTTGGTTGTCTACATAGCCATTTGCACGGAGAGTTGGGGGAGGGGGTGGAGAGAAAGGAAGGAAGGGGAAAAGGGAGGAGGAGAAGTAGAGAAAGAGAGGGTGGGAAGAAGAGGACGGGAGGGAGAGAAACAGAGAGAGAGAGAGAGAAGGGGGTGGCAGGGGGAGGAGAGACAGGTGAAAAGAAAGAGTGAGAGAAAAAGAGTGAATAGGAGGAAAAGAGAAAAGTATTGGAGAGGAGAAGAGGTATCTTTATCTTTATCTTTATTATTATTATTATTATTATTATTATTATTATTATTATTATTATTATTATTATTATTATTATTATTATTATTATTATTATTTATTATTATTATTATTATTATTATTATTATTATTATTATTATTATTATTATTAACAGCAGCAGCAACATCGCCAACCGTCGTCAACTGTCTCACCAACCTCACCAACGCCAAGAAAAAAAACAGTCACAAATAAACCATGTCAATACATGACAGTTACAACAACAATCGCAACATGAACAACAGCAACAAAGTGCAAATAACAAAACTGTCGTCGTGTAATAGATACAACAGCAAAAGCAACTCCAACAACAGTTGCAGAGACATTCATTCGTCATCCGATACTACATGCATATGGCGTAGGAACAGGGTCAAACGCGCGATGAAAAGTAGCGATGCTTTTTGCATCGATACTTTTTGAAAAGATCGCTACTTTGCATCGCTCCGTTAAGCCCCGGTCACACAGCCCTTTACGGCTGAATCACGGCCAAAGCGCGTCCAAAATTTGTTACCCGTGGAGTGGACGTTGTTGTTCGCGTTGATGTCGAGGTTAAGACGAGCTACGGTCGAGGTATAGACGTGGCAGAACGCGGGGAGAAATCTGAACGGCATCGGACGCGGCAAAAAGTTTGTAGGTAGTGCTTTGTCAGTGATAAGCCGCTAAACACACGCTATTTCCCGTGATTCCAACGCGGTACATGCGTCCAATGACTGAACGCTAAACTTTCGCGTCTTACCGCGTCTCCCCAAGTTCTAATCACGGCCGGAACACGGATTACCACGCGTGTGTTGCACGTCTTTACCACCGCGTGTTTTACCCGTGGTTGTGCGCGGGCTAAAATTTTGAGCAGTTCTAAACTTTTTGCCGCGTCCGATGCCGTTCAGATTTCTCCCCGCGTCCTGCCACGTCTATACCTCGACCGTAGCTCGTCTTAACCTCGACATCAACGCGAACAACAACGTCCACTCTACGGGTAACAAATTTTGGACGCGCTTTGGCCGTGATTCAGCCGTAAAGGGCTGTGTGACCGGGGCTTGCAGTTCAAAACTTTTTGCCGCGTCCGAGGCCGTTCAGATTTCTCCCCGCGTCCTGCCACGTCTATACCTCGACCGTAGCTCGTCTTAACCTCGACATCAACGCGAACAACAACGTCCACTCCACGGGTAATAAATTTTGGACGCGCTTTGGCCGTGATTCAGCCGTAAAGGGCTGTGTTACCGGGGCTTTACGAAAGGATCGATCCTTTTCATCGCGCATTTCCGAGCTCTTCCGAATACGCAGTATGCACATTTTCCAAAAGTTTGATCGGAACTAAAGCGGAACACAAAACAGGCAATCGCGCCAATCTGCTTACTTTCCTTTCGTTCTGCGTTACTTGAGGCGGGAAGATGGATGTAGATATTATTTATTAACTAATATAAATTCTTATATTTAGCTATTTGGAAAAATTATATTTATTACTTAATTTGCTCTGCAAAGAACAATTGGAACTGCGGACTGTTACATAATACATGTATATTATTTCATTAGCTTAATCGATTTCAGTTTTGCAGAAACAGTGTGTTTCGCCTCGGTAAACTTCGGAACTGCGCGATGAAACTGCTCGAGCTAAAGTATCGATGCAAAGTATCGATACTTTTTAAAAAGTATCGATGCAAAGGCATCGATACTTTTCAGAAAGCATCGATACTTTCGCAATTGGCGTTCCATTTGAGAAAATGAGCGATCATTTTGAGAAAAGTAGCGATACTTTCCTAAATGGATGGATCCTTATGAGAATAGTATCGATGCAAAGCATCGCTACTTTTCATCGCGCGTTTGACCCTGTTCGTACGCCATACATGCACGCAGCAGCAGCAACGACAAAACACAACTTAACGCTGTCATCGTATGACAGGTTCGGCTATATTAATGCAACATCAATGAAGTACAGTACATGTATCTATTCGGCATGTATGTACACTACGATACTTCTGAGTAAAAGAATATTATGAAAATAGCACGTTTGATGTTGTTCCTCTGTCTTCCTGTTGTTCATGCTCTATGGAAGGTCATGTCATTTGAAAGATGAGCTAGCTAAGAGTACAATTTTACCAGTTACTTTCCTAAAGTTGCCCAGTTCGATGGACCTGTTTTGTTTTTTTTTTTCGCAAAAAAAAAACGAGTTTACTTGCAACCTTGCCTAGTTGACACATTAACAGTGCGACAGCGTATCTCAAATCCACAACTACGCATTGGATTTTCGTAATCATTTCCGCTGTGTTTTAGGTAACAAACAACCTTGGCGCGGGCAGGCGGGCTGAGGCTGTCTTGATTCTAAGCAATGTAAGTTGTCGAAGGTTTAACACTCGTACACTGGCGGCTATTTGTTATTCAGCTGTATCCTGTAGATCCCTTGACGCTGTTAAAAGACAGCATATTATACAAATGAATTCATCGATTTATATATCAAAACTATACATTTTAAAAATCTTATGTATGTTTGTTTGTTGTTGTGTTTTTTTCAATAAGGCAACACTCACTGTGAATGTTTACAGAATCTGCCACGCTAAACTAGGTAAACGTAAAGGTAGTCCCATAGACTTGTGGCCGTAGGGGAGCGTGATGTTGGAGATCACACTTATCTTGGGCCAGCGTAATGAGGGTGATGCCCATCTCTCTCCCTCGCTGCTTTACCTTCCCCACCCTTAAGAGAGTAGGTACTCAGTCACAGTTGAGTCAACTGGGCCATGGGTGCGTTGTTATTTGTCGCTTCACGTTTTGCGGTCACCCATCCAAGTGCTAACCGCACTGGACGGTGCTTAACTTGCGACACAGTAGCGAGTGCTCCAACCACTGCGCTGTCCGACACGCTAAACTGCTGACACTTTTTTTCGCTCCATAAAGCAAAAGCGATTTGTGGGCTATGTGAAACATTAGGATGCCCTGGGACTTTGGGACAACTATAGCGCCTTTCAGCAACTTTACTATCCAGCCGCTGCCATTTCATTTCAGATAGGTGCTATCCTATCCTATCCAATCCTATCCTATCCCGTAACTCAAAGGTCGTTGGGGCATCACAGATGATCGTTTAACTAGCGTACTCCATCTTTCTCTGTTATCAGCAACCCTCATGGCTTCACTCCATTCTCGAGTGTTGTCCTCCCACCTCTTTTTCTGTCTCCCTCTTCTTCAGCGTCATTGCATGCCTTGCAGGATGGGTTTTGCAAGGCCTGATGCTCTGTGTTATCTCCATAGCGAAGAAAGTAATTGACGAGTATGACTCATGGACATTAAAAAGGAAAAAGATGAAGACTGTGGTCACTTCCCTACTTTTAATAAGACGTCGACTGTCGTCCAAGCGTCGCCGGCACTCCAGCTCTTACTGTTTGACATTATAATTGCGTCTACACCTTATGGAACTGTAAGCGTAGTAGCTCAAAGATCTCTGTATCTTGCAGGAAGGTGTAAGGCGTATGTGAGTCTTTAGGCCATTTTTTTTTAATCTTCGCATTGGTACGCTAGCTGATGGTTTATGGTTTGGTCACAGAAGAATTAAAGTACTCATTCACATTATTGTTATGTATGTATCCGCCATAGCAGATGAAGAAACGGGAACAGCCTTCATACAACGGGACGCCAGAAAAGGTATGGCCGTTGGCGCAGTGGGTAAGTCGCCGGTTTGCCGTGCCGAAGGTCGGGGGTTTGATTCCCGCAGGGGACGATATGCGACTTAGGGCCGAGACTTTCAGGTCACTGAGGGTTTTTTCCGGGTACTGCGGTTTCCTCCCTCCATTTAATAATGGTATTGCATGCGGTCTATCTAAGCTAAAATGTCAACAACAACAAAAAAAAAACGAAATTCGTTTTCCACCCTGTCTTCTCATAGCGGCTTGCCCTTTACACCACAGGTTTGAGTGATGAATGTGTGTTTGTTGTGTATGTAGGACTTTCAGTAACATGTGAGCTTGTATGCTGGTGACAGATCGCTGCGCTTTGACTCCGATTTTGGAAAATATGCGTCTATGGCAACCATTATTACATGTATTATTATTATTATTATTAGTAGTAGTAGTAGTAGTAGTAGTAGTAGTAGTAGTAGTAGTAGTAGTAGTATTTTTAGTATTATTATGATTATTATTATTATTATCATCATCATCATCGGATAGCGCAGCGGTTGGAGCACACGCTACTGTGTCGCAAGCAAAGCACCGTCCAGTGCGGTTAGCACTTGGATGGGTGACCGCAAAACGTGAAGCGACAAATAACAACGCCCCCAGTTGACTCAACTGTTGTTTTTGTTGTTTGTAGATTATAGTCACACGACACTTTCGCATATAGGTGACTACTGGACCGATTTATACTGACACCAGCGGGCCAGTTGTTGGTAAAGGGGAAAATAATATGATCACACGTTGACCAATCCGGGATTCGAACCAGAGACCTTTCGGTTACTAGCAAGACGCTCTTACCAACTGAGCTACCCGGCCCCACACACTCAACTGTACCTACTCTCTTAAGGGTGGGGAAGGTAAAGCAGCGATGGAGAGAGATGGGCATCACCCTCATTACGCTGGCCCAAGATAAGTGTGATCTCCAACATCACGTTCCCCTACGGCCACAAGGCTATGGGACCACCATTACCTCTTTTTTTATAACCTTTTTACCTTATTATTATTATTATTATTATTATTATTATTATTATTATTATTATTATTATTATTATTATTATTATTATTATTATTATGTCTCTTACGGTTCTCTTTCCCACGATGGAAAGTTTTGGGGAGAACTTTTATCTTTCTATATCACTCACGTCATCGCTTCCCTACAGACGTTCTGTTTTCGCTTTTAACTCGAAGCCGTCTGCACTCTTAAGGGTGTTAGAAGCCGGAAATCTGTTTTATCTCGCTTTGTTTTCTTTGGCACCGTGCAATGATGAAAGTGTGGTTGTTATTCGTTTTGGATTTTTCTTCTCCTTCTCTTTATTTGCATCATTGTTACTATTTTGTTCTGTTTGTTTAGGGCTCTCTGTTCATAGTCTAGTCTTGGTTTTATTGTTTTAATTATTTGTTGTTGTTCTTTCTGTCGTTTTAATCCTTTTTTTTTCTCTTGTTTCGTTTCTGTCTTTTATTTTACTTCTTTGTTTCTTTCGTTCCTTTCTTCTTTTTTTTCGGGGTACTATTCTATTTCATTTGCGTGGCTTCCTGTTTGTGATCTTTTCTACTTTTGCTTTTCGTTGTCTCATTTTCTATCTGCCATCTTTTTTGTGAATTACATTTTTGGACCTGCAATGTCAAGAGTTTTCATCTCATACGAAAAAGCATGGATCCGAGAGAGAGAGAGAGAGAGAGAGAGAGAGAGAGAGAGAGAGGGGGGAGTGCGGAGGAGGGAGAGAGTGAGAAAAAGAGAACAGGCAAGGGAGAGAGAGATCGGGAGAGGGAGGGGAGGGGCGGAGGAGGGAGGAAGAAAGGGTGGGAGGTAGAGAGAGAGAGAGAGAGAGAGAGAGAGAGAGAGAGTAGTGGAGTGTTATAATTAGTGCCGGTTATTAATATTATGCAAGACATGATGACCTACAGATAAGCTACAAGGTTGGAGGTTAGCGAGAGGCATCGATCCGGTGTGAAGATAAGCTTTGAGGAAGCGGTTGCCGTTATAGACCCGTCTCTGTATAGCGGAAGTAACGACAGTTGTTCAGTGGTTAGATCCTTCGCTTGGCGTGCCAGAGACCCTGGTTCACATCTCATCATTCTCCACGAAAGCTAAATTTTTTCCTCTCACATGAATTGACTTTTCTGGATCGACTCTTTAGATCTGATAGATAGATCTCTGATTAGAGTCTTGGAACCAAATGATAATAATTATCATTGAAATAGTAGAAATCGGTAGACGATTTTTGTGTAGTTAACGGCAATGGTTTCATACGCAGTACATGGGTTCTTTTTACGCTTTTTTTTAAAACGCTTTTATGATTATTTTACCTAGGCCTACGAATTAAGCGACTTTTATCTTGACTATCGAGGATACTGGGGAGGCATGATTCAACCATCCATCCAGCCATCACCATCATCTCCACTAACCAGCCATTCTTCTATCACCGTCATCTCAACCATCCATCCATCCAAACATCCCCATCACTTCCACTGACCAGCCATTCATCCATCACTATCATCTCCAATGACCAGCCATTCTTCCATTACCTTCATCTCAACCATCCATCCATCCATCCATCCATCACCATCACATCCACTGACCATCCACCATCCATTCATCACCATCACCTTCACTGACCAGAAATTGTTCCATCACCTTCATCCCAATGTCATTGTGAAGTGTAAATTAAAACAAAAAACGGAATTTGTGTGTTGACGTTGTTGTTGTGGTTGAAGTTGTGGTTGTGGTTGCTGTTGTTGCTGCGAGACTAGGCTTAGTATAGTTTCGCAAGCAGACAGACGCGTACGTCGATAAACTCAGTAAGTAATCTCCAAACTGTTTATACGCGTTTTGCAGACTAAAAGTGCAACTTTCGAAAGCAGCCAGCTAACTTGACCATCGTGTCCTTAAAGAGTGATGTCGTGGCGTGAAAAGCTTGGTAGAAAAACTTGTCAAAGTGAAAGGTACCAAAGTTGCCAAAACCTCACTTTGTTGTAAGGAGGTGAGGATGACGTCGCAGTTTTAGCGCGGGACCAGACGATTGTTTCCCTCCGTGCCTGTCACTTTCATAAAGACCTCGGGACCAGCTTTTTGCTGCCTGGTGACCAAAGCGAACCCAAGCCCAGTGACGACGCTATGTTTGTGAAAATCCACAATGTTGTCTTGTGTTGTGTATGTTTGTGTTTTCCTGCCTTGTTTTTTTCTAGATCTCTGCAGGCTGTATTTCGAACTCAGATTATACAATTTTGTTGTTTTGGTTTTTTAACCAAGAACTGGACATTATAAACGGGTGATTTAAAATTTATTTTGCCCTGCACTGCGCACGTGTTCTGTCACGAAGAAAATCGTATTTGGTTCCTGTGACCTAGCAACAGTTACGGCGGAAATCTAGATCTAGATCCTCCAACCAACCTTTCTAGAGACTTTGTCACTGATTTTGCTTTCAAGAGGTCAGGTAAGGGGCGACCAGGCTTTTCCACCATTGACGGCTGTGTAAAAGTCGCTGCTGGCTCTGAGTAAAATATTCATCACATTGTCACGCTGCCACCGGAGGTATTTGAATGGGTCCCTGCCTCTGCTGCTCAGAGACGGCCATGTCCCCCAGGTCGCAGGAAAAAAATGTCTGAAACTCACGAAATTCGACCGCCCTTCGTGACTGAATTCCTATACGCTGATACTGTGTATTGTGTACAGCAACTGTCCCTCTTTCTCTTTCTTTCTGTCTTTACAAAGTCGAAACTGTCCTTGTATTTGTTCCCATTCTATACAATATGTATTTATATGCATGTATCGATGGATGTATGGATAAGTATGGATGCATGTGTGTGTGTGCGCGCGCGCGTGTGTGTGTGTGTGTATGTGTGTGGGTGTGTGTGTGTGTGTGTGGGTGGGTGCGTCTACAAATGGTACAAATTGAGGACCTTCATGTGTAAGCACACCTTTCAAATGGGGACCTAAATCGAACTGGGGACCCAAAAGTGCGTCCTCATTTCGAAAATGGTTTTATCGAGTCCTTTCGCTATAAATAGAATAAATTCGAATAAATACCGCATATTCTCATTATGTACCAAACTTCTGTTTCTCCACACACAAAGTGTGTGTCTTTGAAAAGATTTGTGTGTTCACCACAAATACAGAAGAGAGAGCGCTGGCTAATAATTATGATGATGCAACAGTTGCATCAGCGCTCTCTTACTGTAATGACGACATCCATTTCCTTTGCAACTGGCTGGTTAAATTTCGAGGTAAGTGCAAACATTGGTATATCTATTTCTTAAAGTTTTTCTATCACCAATCCCATAACTCGCAGATCGTTGGGGCTGTTTTCTTGTTTTTTGGGGGTACGCGGCAGCAGCATTAGGGAAAGCTATCCCATCACCCATACCATAATTCGGGGGGTCTTATCCTATCACCCACCCCATGGGGGACCCCCCCTTTCCCCCCACCGAGGTGATGTGTTTTTAACCACCATCTGTCTTGGCATATGCTATACTATACATATAGGGTCGTTGGGGGCCCCCTACCCCACCCCACCCCCCCCAACAAAGGTGATGGAATTTTTAAGCACCATCTGTCTTGCCAGATGCTATACTATATATATATAGGGTCGTTGGGGGGCCCCTCACCTCCCCCCACCCCCCACCCCCAGATGTGATGTGTTTTTTAAACACCATCTGTTTGGGCATCGTTGGGGCCCCCCACCCCCAGATGTGATGTTTTTTGTAACCACCATCTGTTTTGGCATAATATTGTATAATACACCCCAAATACCATCCCCGTAGGTGAAGCAAACAGATATTTCAAAATAATAAAGCAGGTTTTGGTTTGCCCAACTAATCTCAGCCGGTGCGGCCTCTGTTTCAAAACTCCTAACTTTGCAAAGTTTCGGGGCTGCTTACGTCACATTCCCTTTGATCTTTGCAATCTCTTGCCAGTGTGTGTGTACTTGTGTGATCTGTAGCAAAATACACATCCTTTTTTTCCTTATAAACTGGTATAATAGTGGTTCTACGCTTTTGCTGTCCATTTGAGCAACGTAGGCCACACAGTGGCACAGTGGTTATAGCGCTGTGGCACAGCAAAGTTGTAAAAGGCATAAATAGGGGTCAAAATAGGTGTTGTGATATATCAAAGGAATGGTCTCATGGAGACCACCTCTTATCTGTGCTATATACGGTCCATGTTAGCAGTAAAATAGCTCTGGTGGTTCAGTGTTCATTCAATGATTGTCAGAACATGCGCCCAAAGGCTGCAGGTGCGCGTCTTGGGAGGTTTGAGTTAGATCTGGTCAAGTACGGCGAGATAAGTGCGCTATACAAATCCTCAATACTACTACTACTACTACTATTGTCCCCTATTATACGCACTGTGTCCGGGGACGTTAATCTAATCACTGATCTCCTACAGTAAATATAAGCGGAGAAAGCCGCGGAGGGGGAGGGGTGGGGGTAATTATCCTATCCTATCCTATCCTGTCCCGTAACCCGGAGGTTGTAGGGGCACCACAGATGATCGTTTAACCAGCATACTTCATCTTTCTCTGTCCTCAGCAGCCCTGATGGCTTCGCTCAGTGTCAAACCAGTCCATTCTCGAATGTTGTCCTCCCACCTCTTTTTCGGTCTCTCTCTTCTTCTACCTCCTTGCACTGTGCCTTGCAGAATAGTCTTTGCAAGGCCTGATGATCTGGTGACGAGGCCATACCATCGGAGTTTCTGTTTCTTCACCACTGTGAGCAGGTCATCGTGTTGTCCAATGGCTTGTGTGATGGTCTGTCGGACTTCGTCGTTGGTGATGTGTTGGGTATAAGAAATGCCCAGAAGTCTTCTGTAGCACCTCATCTCCATGCTTTGTATTCTTTGTTGAAGATCTGCTGTGAGGGTCCATGCTTCGCAAGCATATAGGCAGATGGAGATGACAAGGGAGCGCAGCAGTCTTACTTTGGAATGTAGACTGATGGTCCTGCCTTTCCAAATGGGCTTCAACCTTGTCAGGGCAGCAGTTGTTTGTGCGATCCTGGAGAGGACTTCCTGTCGGGACCCATTGTCTGATACAATGGCTCCTAAATATTTGAAGCTATACACTGTATTGAGGGATGAGCCTTGGACTTTGATGTCCGTGTTGATGCCATTGGTGTTGGTGGTCATCATTTTGGTCTTCTCTGCACTTATTTCCATTCCATAAGCTCTGGAGGTGGTGTCAAGCCTCTGTACCAGCTGTTCAAGTTCTTGTTCCTCTCCAGCCAATCCATCAATGTCATCCGCAAAACGAAGGTTGGAGATTGCTCTACCCCCTATGCTGACTGTGCCTTCATGATCTGCAAGAGCATCTGACATGATGCGCTCTAGGAAGATGTTGAAGGGTGTTGGAGAGAGTAGGCATCCTTGACGCACACCGATTGTTGTTCTGAACCAGTTCCTGATGGCGCTGTTGTGGAGGACTGCACTAGTAGTCTTATCATACAAGCTTTTGAAGACTTCAATAATTTTAGGGCTGATGTTGTACACTTTCATTGTTGCCCATAGTGCTGCATGCCAGACTCGGTCAAACGCCTTCTTGAAGTCTATGAACACATGCTATAGATGTTGTTGGTGCTGTAGGTATTTCTCACAGATTATTCTGAGGTTGAAAATCTGTTCAGTGGTACTTCGCTCTGCCCTGAATCCTGCTTGTTCTTCAGCTATGATTTGTTCAGCTTGGGGTTTCAACCTGTTGAGTATTATTTTCAGGAGGACCGTGCTGGGATGGCTGATGAGGCTGATGGTGAGGTAATTTTCACACTCCTGAAGGTTACCTTTTTTGGGAAGAGTGATGACAAGCGACTGGGTCCATGGTATAGGCCACTCCCCAATCTGCCAGATCTTGTTACAGATAATGGTGAGGGCAACAATCATCGCTTCTCCTCCTGCTTGTAGCAGTTCCGCGGGTACGTAGTCCACTCCCGCTGACTTCCTTTTCTTTAGCGATTGCACTGCTGCCTCAACTTCTTCCCGGAGAATTGGGGGGATTTCTTCTTCTTCTCTGTTCTCGGGACATGCTAGAACTGATGGGTCTCCATTTGGTGTATGGTTGTAAAGGTCAGAGCAGTACTCTGTCCATCTGTCCAAGATTTCTTGTTCTTCTGTAAGCCATATGCCAGACTTGCTTTGGATCGTGGAGACGTTGGGCTGTTTGACACTTGTCAGCCGCTTCACAGTCTGGTAGGCCTTCTTGCTGTTGTTCTTGCTCAGACTGTTCTCTATTTCCTGGCATTGAGCTTCTATCCAGTTCTCCTTTGCTGTGCGCATGCCTTTTCGGATGTCATTGTTGATTTTTCGGTAGACATCAGCTCCCTGTGAGGTGTTCTTTTTCTTTGTTTTATCTCTCTTCGTTTATCACACAGGTCCAAAAGTTCAGGTGTGATCCACAGCTTCTTCTTTGGTCGGTGCTTGCCAAGGATCTCAGTGGCGGCATCTGTCACAGCTGAGTTGAAGGTGGTGGTCATGGTGTTGACATCTACTTCACCAGCCCTCAAAATGAGCAGTGGTGCAAATTTCCCTCCAATTGTGGCCTGAAATAGTTCTGCCAGCTTCGGGTCTTGCAGTTTGTCCAGGTCGAACTTCAGTCTAGTGCAATTTGCTGTATTTACTCTCTTCAAGTGGAGCCGGAAAGACATCATCACGAGGTCGTGGTCACTTCCGATGTCTGCTCCTGGAACAGTGCGTGTCCTGCCAATGTTGATGCTTGATCTGAAGCGTTTCTTGACCATGATGTAGTCTATTTGGTTGTGATGCTCCCCGCCGGGACTGTGCCATGTCCATCGTCTGGAGTTTTTGTGGAGACCAAGCGTGTTTGCCAGTACCAGATTGTTGTATCTGGCAAACTCCAAGAGTCTCAGACCCCTGTCATTTTTCTCGTTGTTGCAGTGGGGTCCACATGTGTCTCCCCAGCTGTGGTGCGCATCTTGGCCAACCTTGGCATTCCAGTCGCCTTGCACTATGACTATGTCCTTCTTCGGCACTTGGTCAAGGACCGGCTGTAGATTTTCATAAAAATCCTCCACTTCGCTGTTGTCATAGTCTGATGTTGGGGCATAGGCCTGGATGATGGTGATGTTGAAAGGGGCTGCTCTCAGGCGGATGGGTACGAGTCTACTGGAGACTGGGCGGCAACTCATGACAGTGGCTAGAATGTTCTTGTGGACCAAGAATCCAACGCCGTGTTCGTGCCTGTCATCTCTACCGCTGAAATAGAGCTTGTGGCCTTTGTCAGTCGTTGTTTCACCTAGGCTTTTCCAGCACAGTTCGCTGATGCCTAGAACGGTCCATCGATAGTGGTCCAACTCGTGGGCCAGTTCTTCTAATTTTCCTTCCGCAGTTAGGCTCCTGACATTCCAGGTTCCTATGACGATGTTGTTTCTCATGCGGATCTTGCTAAGTTGTCCATCAGTAGAATACTTAACACCTCCGTCCTGGTGGCCAACGGAATGCGCGGTCCTTGAGCCGGGCGACGACTGATCCGGTATGGAATTATTGGATAGCTTCATCATGTAGTGTGTCTTAGGCAAAAAAGACCTGGCGGTGGCCAATCCTCTCCAGGCTGTTGGCCACAGCCGAAATCCACGAATACAATATGGCTCGCCTTGGCCCTGAGCACATGGTCGTTGAACCTGTAGTAACGTGAGGTTCCTCCGCCCATGGCCGGTGACTTCTGTGTAGAAGACTTTCGCCCAGTGATGCCGTGCTAACATCACCCCTGTTAGTCGCCTCTTACGACACGCCGGGAAACGTTGGGTCTATTCTATTTAATGCCCGAACCCACAGGGCATGGGGGGTAATAAGCTAGCCATCAATGTCCTATCCTGCCCGCATGAGAGCAGGTGGTAGTAACAAGCATACTTTTCCAATTAAAGAGCGATAGCTTAGCTAGGCTTCTGGCTGTGACGTAGGCACGCTTACCTGTGTCATCCACCCTCACACACACCAAATACACATCCATCTCTCAAACAGGTCAGGGAGATCGCTATTGGAAGAGGAAAAAAAATCGAATTTTTATTTATTGTAAAGTCCATTTCAGCAACGTGGATAGTGCTCAGTTGTCCGGGCGTCAGACCATGCGCCCAAAGCCTGCAAGTGCGCGTCTCGGTCGGATTCAGTTAGATCATGTATTTGCCAGCGCCTAAAGTCTGGTCAAGTATGGCGAGATAAGTGCGCTATAAAAATCCTCAATAAAAATAACAATAATAATAATAATAATAATAATAATAATAATAATAATAATAATAATAATAATAATAATAATACTCTATGGTCATCTCATTCAAACAGTCACCTCTTCCCAACGTGTACCCCTTGGGGTCATGAGCAATCTTGCCACTGTAGATTGTTCTAACCTATAAAGGGAAAAGTGAAAGCCCCAGTTGGAAACCTGTCTTTCCTTTATAGGCAAGACCGATTCACTGCGGCAACAGTACCCCCCTTTGGAATGCCGGGGGTTTCAGTATAAATAGTATCCCCACTTTCTGGCAATTTAGTGCTTTAAATTCCCACTGTCGCTGTCTTCCTCATTTGCTCTTTCCCATTCCTGATCTGTCCTATCACTCTGCTATACTATCTTCTTCTTCGCTAGATCAATGACCTACCTTTTTTCTTGAAAACTCTTCCTGGACAAGACTCCTTGTTTGTGTATGAGGTCTGTTGGATCAGCTTGGGACAGTATTGGACGCTTTCTGCGGGGTGGTCACTAGGGCTTCCTATGATGTTATTATTTAGCAATATAGGCATTTTATATGTATATGTTTTGTTGATGATTTATAATGATGTTTGTATTTTATTTTGTTTTTGTAACCGGGGGTTCGAGTAGTAGGGGTAAAGCCTCAGCCATCCCCTGCGTGGGATGTCTTTATTGTAAAGTGACTGGCCGGTGGAGGGCATTCAGTTTTCCCACTAGGGTTGTTTCAGCAGATCTTTTATGCGGATCGGGGGTTGTCCGGTCCTGATTTGGCTCGGAAGAGTCCGCTGGACCTAAAGCAACAATCGATCAATCAATCAATCAATCCCCAACGTGTTCCCATAACTATCTCAATCTTAATCAAACAGTCACCTCTCCCCAACCAACAGAGCTAGGCTATAATTGCTTATTGCGTAAAAATCATCATTTCCACCTTTTATACACAAACTGTGTATAAAAGTTTGTAATGAGGACTTGGTGTGTATAACAGTTGGAAATGAGGACTGGGTGTGTATGAAAGTTCCAAATGAGGACGGTGTGTATAAAAGTTTGAAATGAAGATGGTGTGTATAAAAGTTTGAAATGGGGACTTGGTGTGTATGAAAGTTCCAAATGAGGACGGTGTGTATAAAAGTTTGAAATGAGGATGGTGTGTATAAAAGTTTGAAATGAGGACTTGGTGTGTATGAAAGTTCGAAATGAGGACTTACGTCATGTCCTCATTATGTACCTTTTTTTCATGACGTCCAATTGATTAATCCAGATGGGAAATAACTCGTCTAAAGCTGCTGTGTGATTCCTGCTGGTTTTGTGTTTCTAGCGTAGTTCCTTCCCTGTGTCCCCAAAATGTAGGTGCCTTGTCAAGGTCCCCGTTTGGCACCATATACACGTATGGGTGTGTGTGTGTGTGTGTGTGTGTGTGTGTGTGTGTGTGAGATTTGTGTTGTAGTTTCGGTGATCGGCTCTTTCGGGCTAGTACACAAGACCTTTGTGGGTGGTCTCCAGCTCATTGGACTAGTTTCACGGCGGCAGAGTAGAAGTCTGGTTCGATACATGTCCACCAGTATCATGATCGGCTTTACAAGGGCGTGGGAAAGGAGGAGAGTGAGGGTGGAGGTGGCGTCATTGACCAACTGTGCTCAATTCATTACAACGTTGTTAAAGATAACTCCATCAGACTCTTTGAATCTTTGGCGACTTTCAAGACTAATCTCAAGACGCATCTTTTCACTCAGTAACTCACTACCGGTCTTCGTTCAGCTAATCATTATCCTTGCTTGGTGTGTGTTTATGTGTTTAATGTGTGTGTGTGCGGTCCTGATTTGGCTCGGAAGAGTCCGCTGGACCTAAAGCAATAATAATGTAATGTAATGTTTGTGTGTGTATGTGTGTGAAAGAGAGAGAGAGAGAGAGAGAGAGAGAGAGAGAGAGGAGAGAGTATTTGGACAATCCTATCATCCATTACTATGTCTCATTCCTTTATTGTTACATATTTGTTCATTGTTTATAATTTTCCCCGCATTTATCTTTGTTTTCATCCTAATTGTATTTGTCGATAATTTTTTCAACTGTTTGTGATTTTTACTTTGTGGACTCACATGCATAGTAGTGTGAGTATATGTACTCACCTCCATCCCCCCGCACTCCACCCTACCCCCAAACAAAAAAAAATCATAATTTTTGCAAATTTGTGCGAGATAAGTCCAAAATAGTCCAAACATGATATCGAACAAACAAAAATGTCCGACGGTCCGTCCGTCTGTCTGTCCGCCGTCTGTCTGTGCAAAAACTGTAAAGTGGCTAAGAGCTCAGAGCCTATTTTAGCTATCACAACTACACTCGGTAAAATGGTGTATACTCAGGAGACCTCGAAAATGATCAGTGAATGAATGACTTCACTTCAAAGTCAAGGTCACAGGGTCTTCAAATGTTAGTCAAAAAGTGACAATGTTTCACAAAATTTTTACTATTTTTTCTAGGTTATTAATATTGGACTTATGACTCTTTGATGCATGAAATATATATATATAAATGAGAAACACATACTTTGCAAATTTGGTCAACCCAACCGCAGTCCAAAGTTAAGGTCACTGGAGCTGTTCAGAGTCGGTTTGAGTAGGTACTTTGAAGTGACCTTGACCCTACACTACGATAGATATTAAGTCCAATCTTGTTGTATTTAGAGATGATAGATTGATCTTTCATATTTGTTCCGTTTTTGCGTTGATATTGGAGGTCATGTTCATATTAGACCTTGCAAACACTTTTTTTTTTAAAGGTAGTTGTACAGGGGGGAATGGCCAGCTGTTAATTTAACTCGTAGTATGCAAGAACATTGGGTTATTTCCTCAGACATGCACTAGATATCACGTGAGGATCAAGGTCATCCCAAGGTCAAAGTCCGTGAAGGTCAAGGCATCTTAAGGTCACCGTTTTTTTGGATGGGGGGGGGGTGGCGGGGGTAGGGTGGGTGGGGGCATAATAAAACTTTTGCTGTAGTGTACTTGATATTACATGAGTGTATTTGTAGCCAGTGGTCATTGTTTTCTCAAGTCCAGGTCAAGAGCATAGAAAGATCAAAGTCAATATTACTCTGCATTTTAAGGCCACCATTTTGTTTTTCACCTGGACTCTCATTTTCATGTTAAATAAATATTGAATTCCATAAGGAGCATGTGAGTCATATGGGCTTTGCCCTCCTAGTTATCTGCTTGAATCTTTATCATTGTCATTGTTTTGTTTTGTTAATGTATATGTACTGTGCACGCCTAAAGTTGTCAAGATTAAGCGTTTCGAAATATTCATCATCATCATCATCATCATCATCTTGGTAATAATAATAATAATAATAATAATAATAATAATAATAATAATAATAATAATAATAATAAAGTTATCAAAGTGGGTGCGTGCGTGCGTGGGTTGTGTGTGTGTGTGGGTAGTCGGGTGTGATGGGAGAGACTTTAGAGGATAAATTGGACAAGACTTCAACTAGCTCATAATGATTTTATGTGTGAGTGAGGGAGAGAGAGAGAGGGAGAGAGAGAGAGAGCGAGAGAGAGAAAGAGTTGATAAGGTTGCTGCGCTCCCTTGTCATCTCCATCTTCCTATACCCTTGGACACACTACAAATAACCTTTTCTTTTCGCTCTCTTCTCTCTGCCCACTCGCGACCTATCCATCATTCCTAAGCAGATATGGCTGACATCCTTTCTTCACTCCATTCCCTAATGTCAATCCCATCCCCTTTTCCTCAGACATCTTTCTTCTATTATCCGTAAAAGAAAGAAAGAAAAAAATAACGAAAATATAAAATAAACACTTAGTTCCAGAAATTAACTGGCTCTTTCATCTATGTGTCTATCTATCTGCAAGTCAGACCCCAGACCTCTTCTTGAGAGCATTCCTTCTTGTATTCACTCTTTCTGTTATAAAGCTTCTCTGTTATTATATTTTGTCTTTCTCTCTCTCACACTCTCACACACACATACACACACACACATCTTTGTCTTTTGGTTGATCTGCTGACGCGTAGTTTTTTCCACCGTTGTGCCGACTCCTTCATTTTTGAAGTTAGAGGTACAGAAAACTACAGTTTTACTTCTTTTCCTTTGCTGAAGCTTATTTTGTGGTGGAATATTCGATAGCTCAAAAAAAGCAAAACTAGACTTTACGTGCTCTGTGGAGACCACACGTGTATAAACGTTGTGGTGACCACACACAAACTTTTTACACACGAACACATGACATCGAAATTTCTGCCGACATTCACTTTCCCGCCCAAATTGTCCCGACTTTACACACAACAAATTGTGGTGACCACATGTGTTAAATTTCTGCCGACATTCGCGTTCCCGCCCAAATTGTCCCGACTTTACACACAACTAATTGTGGTGACCACATGTGTTAAATTTCTACCGACATTCGCGTTCCCGCCCAAATTGTCCCGACTTTAAACACAACTAATTGTGGTGACCACATGTGTTAAATTTCTCCTGACATTCACGTTCCCGCCCAAATTGTCCCGACTTTACACACAACTAATTGTGGTGACCACATGTGTTAAATTTCTGTTGACCATCCAACCACTTTCTACATTCAAACAGAACAGAAGCCAGCATTGCAAACATGTAAGGTGTTGCCAAGTGAAGAGTTTATGTATTATTATTAGGTTAGATCATTATTATTATTATTGATTCTGTTGTGCGTTGGTGCATCACTGTGGTTTCAATGTTTATGTCTGAATGCCACATTATGTACACATTGGATTGCTTATATACACTGTGTAGTGCAAGCAAACTGAAGACTTTGAAGAGTAAAAGTGAGCGAGAGAAGCGATCTGCTATTATGGTCAGATCTCTAATGGCTGTGATTTAAAATTATTAAGAACTAGTGGTTTTTGTACCCTGGCAAGGCAGGGTACACAGGTTGCTGTTTAAAATGTAGACAGAGAGACAACTGTTGTGAGTGAGTTTCATTTGGACGATGATACCTCCCCATATCCCCCTTGATACCTCACAATACCCACCCCCTCTGATATCTCCCCGTTTCCCCCCTGCCCCCCCCCCCCCCCCGGTTTCTTTTTATTTTAGCCGATGAGTTTGTACTTCTGCCTTCAAAACGTCGTTTTGCTCAACCCATTTCGAAAACTAAAAGATATTCAAACTCATTTGCACCCTCTGTTGTCCGCATTCTCAACGTTTATACAATGTAATACAATGGATTGTTTCTTACGATTGATTTCATTGATTCTGTGTCACTATAGACTATAGATATAAGCTGCTGTTTGCTGTGTGAGTGGGTGAGTGGGTATAATTCCAGAGAGAGTGAGATTTTTGCTGGTAGAAACTATTATTTGTAATATTTGTTTTTATAGTTGATATTTTAGTTTACTTATGCATTTAACAGCACATTTATTTTTTTGATTGGGAGTACTCTCTGTGTGTACGTAAGGTCATTTTTAATTTGTATTATTATTCTTATTGGTTATTTTTGCGCCAATGCTGCCTTTGTAATTGTAATTGCTCAGTTTGAGATGAATAAAGTTGTGTGGTATTGTGTTGTGTTGTGTTGTATAGTATTGTATTGTTGAAACGTAAATTTTTTTAACCTGCCAGTGGGTATGCTCAGCCTTAAGATGAATGAAATTGTATTGTGTTGTAATGTATTGTATCTTTCTGCGGAGAAACTATTATCTGGGACATTTTGGGGCAGTTTACTTTTATCACATTCACCTCTAGTTTATTGTATGTATTTAACCGTATATTTTGTTATTTATCTGTTAATTTTTTTAAAATTATTTAATAATTGGATTACTTCGCATGTGTATGTAATATTATTTTTAATTCTTGTGTATTCTGCTATGTCGCGCTGATCCTGCCATTGTAATTGCTCAGTTTGAGATGAATAAAGTTGTATTGTATTGTATTGTATCTTTATTAATTTGAACCTTATTATTTGTCATGTAACACATTTTGATCACTGTGGATGTTTCAAGATTTCCGACTGAATCTAGTTGGCGAGAAAATCACGGACACATTTCACATCCAAATGCTGTGCAACTCTTACAGAAGATATGTTCCAGCAGCATAACACAAAGCACTGAAAAGTAAAAAGCATGCATTTTATCTCACAGACCAGAATTTGTCGGAAATCCTGCAACATCGGCAATAATCAAAGTGACGTGTTAAAATCATTATAATAATGCTTTTTAGCATCTGCAGTTATGATAGATTGAAGCTTAGACAACATAATTAATTTTGTTGAGAGAGTTTTACAAAGATTTTGGATATGTGAATGCCAACTGAGTTTGTTGTCTACGAGGACGCCTAAAAGTTTATGACTTTCAAACTGTTTAATATTATTTACATTCACGACAAAATCAAGAGAAAGCAGAGCCTGCTGATGCGTTTGTCTAGTTATTAACATGGCTTTTGATTTAGATGGATTCAGTGACATATGATTTAACCTGCACCAATCAGCAACATTATTAAAGGCACCTTGTAGAGATTGCTGAATTTCACCTATGTTCCTCCCCTGATTGTGCAATGTCATATCATCAGCTAACATTCAACAGAATTATCTGAGAGGTGTAATGGGAGAGAAAGAGTGCGAAAGAGAGAAAAAGAAAGAAAAAAAAAGAAAGAAAAAAAAGAGAAAGAGAAAGAGGGAGAGAGAGAGAGAGAGAGAGAGAGAGAGAGAGAGAGAGAGAGAAGTGAGAGAGAGAGAGTGAGAGAGAGAGAAAGTGAGAGAGAGAGAGAGAGAGAGAGAGAGAGAGAGAGAGAGAGAGAGAGCCCGCGTCATCCAAACACACACAAGATATAAAGTAAAACATCCATAATCAACTTTTATTCCCTTGAAAAGTTCATAACTATTATCTCCCCTAGGCACACATAGCAACAAAATCTGCTGTCCATCATGTGTGACTTTTAATGACTTAAGCAATCCCTGTGCTCAGGATTTATTAACAGATGCCACACATCCACCATTAGTTGCTTGCAGAAGAAAAAAAAGGAAGTCGAAGGTCAGGAGGAAACATTCCTTAGATAATCTGTCAGTGTGATTGACTTTTTGTTAATGCTGCTACCATCTTTGGTTCATGCTGCAAAATTAGTTCCATTATTGGTGTGCATATAATCTAATCTATATTATCTAAGCGGGAACCACAGACATAAACATCACGTCTTTCTATGAAAAGTTACAGGAGGTGAGGAAGGATTGCACAAGGGAAGTGGTTGCAATCTTTAGGTGACGCATCAATAAACAACAGTTAGATGAGATAGGTGCTTGTGAGCGGAACTCTCTAGGAGCATCATCAATAAACTACAGTTTGTTAAAACGGGGGATTGCTAGGTGCCTGCTATGAACCAATAATGAAGGGTACTATACTACATATATGTACCCTTTTATTAAAAAAATCAGTGCGAAAGAGAAGATGATCCTTATCTGCTATTGTGTTTTAAATGTGTTCTTGTTAAAGATAGAACACATTTTTAAAATTTGTAATTAACACAATGTTTAACAAAGGTATATGATAAAAGGTAAACATTTTCCTTTCATTCTTCTATAATTCCCATGTCTGATGTCTGAAATCACATAAAATGTCTATGTCTCAAATCACGTCAAAAATACTGATCACGGAAAACAGTCGTTCTAAATTTTGATGAAACAAGTGGTCAGACTGAGACTAAGAGGCTTTAGTGAAGAAACAACCAAAATTCCTAACCACGAGAACTGGGTAATGGAGGGAACAGGGGAGATAAACCTGAACTGTGCAAACTGAAAAACATCGCACAACTCAACTATTGCTATCCAACATTTTGAATATAACAGGATCTTAAAATAAAATTAAAATTAAATTTAAAAAAATCTTCCCCTCCCTCCTCTCCTCCCCACCTCATGGTTGCTCCCAATATGCAACACAATATGCGAAGCCTTTTCAACATAAGTCAAGTTTCTTTCAAATTCAAGCACTGTCGACACTTACAAGCCCTGCAGACTCGTAGTGTTGGCGTCTACAGTCCCTGGCGCATACGTACTTTTCAATATATCCATTTGTCATTTCCATTTGGTTTGTTTACCTGTTTGTTAGCCAATTGTTGTTGACACGGTAGATCAACACACTGTGACAGTAGGGCGATACTTTCGGCGATGGCATACCCACACAAACAATCAGCTACCACAGCTAAACAGGTACATTAAGAAAAATATGTATGCGCCAGAGACTGTAGACGTCAATACTACTAGTCTGCAGTGCTTACACTGCATGAATTTGACAGAAACTTGCCTTTTGTCAAAAAGGTCTTTCCTGCGCCGTGACGTCAACAAGTGTTGCTTACCGGCAGCAACCGCCACACAATCCCTAGTGTGAACTATGCACTGTACAAAATCTAACACGTACAACTAAATGACCATGCGTAAAAGAGAACAAAACTGTTGTAGCTGAAAAAATTTACTTGGATAGAAAAAACCAAACTAAACATCTTATCCTTTGTAAGGAAACATGTCTCGCACAGAAAAACCCCAATGGCACTAACAAAAGTGCTAGATCACAAATTCCGAACAAATTGTTAAATCTGCAAACCTAAGTTTAACACAAATAAATATGCAGCTCATGGTGCAATGTCAAAATAGAATAAACGCTAAGACCCAATAAACGCTTTCTAAAACCAAACTACATAAATGGTTAACTTGCATGGATCAGTACCATGTTGTTTGCGCATGATTACACAGATTTTGTAGTCTCCGGATTCACAGGATGTGATTACGTTCTGAGATCCTGAGGTCACTTCACTTCCGCCCCTCTCTCTCCGCCATGGAACAGCAGAGTAAACAGCATCTTTGAACACGCGGGATTTTTTGTAAGCATTACGAGTAGTTTTATGATTTTGCATGACTTCACACATGTTTTATTGACTACTGACTGTTATTGTAGTTAATATATGCTGCAAAATGTAACAAGACAGGTAATTTTCTCTGCAGAGAGAATAAATTGCTAATAAAATGAGTTTGGTTTTCGTTCTATCTAGTTCTGCACAGATAGTGTTCGATTTCCTGAAGAAGTAAGCATCGTATCTTTCAAAAAAAAAGATTTTGGGTGGAAACAGTACGTTCTGTCTATGTAAGTGGGGGCGTCGAAAACATGGAAGTGACCGGAAAAATAAGAGAAATGTGTACGTAGTACCTTACTTCTATCATTTTATTTGAAAATCAAAAAACCTCTAAGGATTCACTAAAAGCGTTCTTTTTTAAATCAGTTGTTTGTAAATTTATATAGTTAAGTAGTTATTTCTTGCTTACAGGGTCCAGCGCACTGCAAAGGGTCGAATCAGGACCACAAAATCTAGACCAGAATTTGGTTAAAAGAGGACTCACTCCTGATCCATATAAAAGATCTGTCAAAACAAACCCTAGTGTTAAAACCGAAGGCACTCCACCAGCCGATAATTTATAATAAAGGCATCCCACGCAGGGGACGATGAGGCTACACTCTAATTTATCTAACCCCCGTTTACAAAAATAAAATAGAATACAAACATCATTATAAATTATCAATAAAACATACATATAAAATGCCTACATTGCTAAATAATAACATCATAGGAAGCCCTAGTGACCACCTGGCAGAGAGCGTCCAATATTCCCAAGCTGATCTAACAGACCTCATACACAAATAAAAAGTCTTGTCCCGGAAGAATTTTCAAGAAAAAAGGTAGGTTACTGGTCTAGTGAAGAAGAAGATAGTATAGCAGATTGATAGAACAGAGCAGGAATGAGAAAGAGCAAATGAGAAAGACAGCGACAGTGGGAATTTCAAGCACTAAATTTCCAGAAAGTGGGGATACTATTTATACTGAAAACCCCCGGCACCCCAACGGGGGTAAAGATCTGCCGAAACAACCCTAGTGGCAACACTGAATGCACTCCACCAGCCGGTCACTTTACAATAAAGGCATCCCACACAGGGGACGATGAGGCTACACTCTAATTTATCGAACCTCCGTTTACAAAAACAAAATATAAGATTAACAACGTAATAAAATATCAACAAAACATACCAAAAAAATGCCTACATTGCTAAATAATAATATCATAGGAAGTCCCAGTAATGGAATTTTGCACTGGACAAAATCTAAGCAGTTTACTTCAGATTGTTTCTGATGAAGTCTTTAATATTTTTCCATTTGCGATTTGCAAGTACTCTGCTCTGTTCTTGTGCAGCCTCAATTTCAGCTTTCCCTGGTAACTTGCAGTTTAGAAAGAATTTAGCAAAATGCTGATCCACAGCGTTTCTCTCCTCCGAGGTCCACGACTTTCGTGCTGTGTTTGCTCTTGTCTTCCTCCCTGAAAAAAGCAACACAAATGTTTAATACACTCGAAAAAACCCAAACAGCTAAGCAACCTTGATAACAAACTGCATGATCTGGGTGTTGTTTAGGAACTAACCCACTGAGCCTGCTTTCTGTTCTGTGTTTGATGTTAGCACAAAGTTTACACACATGGTCACCACAAAGTTGTGTGTAAAGTTAGGACAATTTTGGCGGGAACATGTTTGTCTTCAGAAATATTAATGTCTTCTGTTCGAATGTAAGAAACATGGTTGTGGTCACTGCAACATTTTACACATGCAGTGTCTCATTTTGGCGCCTAACGTTGGATTATGACCGTTTTTTAACTCAAATGTCTGAGTGACATAAAAACCAGTCGGGTGTGACCGATACACTTGTGTCACAATCCCACATCCCATATAATGATAGGCGAAGATGACAGATAAAACCCAAACCAACACGTGATCGTCTTTCTACAAATACCTGTGACAAGTTGGGCCTGTGGCAAGTGGTGCCTGTGACAAATCAGGCTAATCCCATAAAATGCATGCTTAAGATTGATGCACAATTTTTAAAATCAACACTTACCAGCGAAAATATACTATTTTTAAATCTATGCTACTTTACTAGTGTTATAATTTAGTTGAATGTAACTTACTTTTTGGATGAGACGACGAACACGGTTGCCCATCACAATCACTGTCGTCAACAACACCACAATCGGCAGTTCCTGGACAAAGAAAAAAACAAATGATTGGCTAAGTTTTTCACTATTTTTTCATAGAGAATTCTGTGGCACAAAAAGAGTTAAAGATCACAAGTATCCAGCAAAATAAATGCCCTTTTTCAAAAAACACATTACTTCTTCCATCAACTCTTCCATTACCTGTGCCAATCCCATATGTGAAAGGTGTTAGTCAAGTCACTTACTTTTGGTTTTGGTTGGAGAAGATGAACACGGTTGCTTATCAGAAACACTGTCACCATCAACAGCCCCTGTACAAAGAACAAATAAACATTGCTTCAGCCACACAACAGCATTGCCTATCTCAGAGATATAAAAACAGATTCACATTAACAGTTTCAGTGATCGAGTCTCAAGGTTTTTTTCCCTATCACTTATGAAAATACAAAAAGAGACAGTTGTGAATTATGTCAATTATGCAACATTGACTATATCGCTGATATACGAGTATATCCAACAATATCACATAACTGTCCCCTTTACCCAATTATGAGTTTAAAATGTGTCTCACCATCACTCCATACATAGCAAGTGACTTATTTCGACAGAGACACATGAAACCGAAAGAACTGGCATCACATTTTATCAGCAATTTTCTCTATTTTCAGAAGAAAAAGAACTTGGGCAATTATGTTGTGCTCCTCTTGATTTGTTTAGATATGATATAAATGGAAAAAACATGAAAGACACAGGAGGTCCACAAATATATAACGACAGTTGAACTTGAATATGAGTGGCTGACCAAGCCAGTGGCTATTTGCAACTTTTTGAGTTTAAGTCTAGAGAAGCTGAGACTTAGCCAGTTATAAATATTGTAGTTTAATTTTTTTTCCATATAGCAAAATTAATAATGAAAACAGATTGAAAACAAGTCCTTAGACCTTTAGCGGCACAAATTACTGTAGCATAATATTTATGTCTTGCAGGAGTTTTAATAATCTTTCTCCATAACTTCTATCTTTTTGGCATACTGCAAAGGAGTCATTCTTTGTACACACAGCAAAAGTGTTTACATGCTAATAGCCATTACTGTTTTTTTTAATTACAAAAGAGTGCCGAGTAGCTGTCTCCCTGTCGAACTAAACTTCCTCTCAAGCAGTATTGGAATGAAGCATACGTGATACTGGTTTAGGAAAACGGAAGATTATTGATTGTTTTAGGCGGAAGAAATTATTCAGAGGCAGAAGAGCAGAAGAAAGCTTTGAATTGTGGAAGAATTTTCCGCCAAAACAGAAGGTAGTCAGGTCTCATTCCCATATTGTCTTTCAATTCAACTCAACTTTTTCATTAATCTATCAGTATCAGTGACACAAAACAACTAACAATTTACTGACTTGCACAATTGGAAGACCTTTCAGCTGGATGCTGACGAATTGTTGAGAGAGGTGCCGTTTCCTTGCAGGCCTTTTCAGCTGGCTGCTGGTGGATTAGTGAGAGAGGTACCGTTTCCTTGCAGGTCTTTTCAGCTGGCTGCTGGCGGATTGTTGAGAGAGGTGCCGTTTCCTCGCAAACAACGTCCTCTTCTTCTTCTTCATCACCCTCTTCATCCAAAACTGTGATTAAAAAATACCATCCTGACATGAAGAAAGCAATGAAAATGAAAATACTTGGTACTTACTTACTGCTAACACTGTTAACTGTAGGTAGTGGCAGCCCAATTTTTTTTAAACTTTGTGTTTTCAAATATGTGTTTTGTGAAACTATAAGTACTATAACAAAATGCAAGCAAGAGTTTACAGGTGTGAGTTGTTAATGCAACTGGGCGATAATTGTCGATGAATTTCCGAGGTTTGTTTTGTTTTAAAATGGGTACCACAATGGCTTGACGCCGGCCAAAAACATTTCTTAAAATGATTTAAAGGGATACTTTTAAAAGAAAGTGGAGCACGTTTGACCATTAAATAGTAGACCCCATCCGGACCAACACTCTTATTTACCGCTCGAAGCATCTCCAACATAATGAAGGGAAGCATGACACCCACCCCCAACCCCTCCCCCCACCCCACAAAAAAATGCCAGTGGCAATAGAATTTTTTTTAAAGGCCTATAGAAAGTTATTGAGTTTAATCACTTACTATCAGCAGCAGAAACTGTAATTTCATCCAGAGTCTTCCCACGAATGGTTGCGAGGTTGCCTTTTTCCAGTGCCAGCAGCAACTTTGACACCTTTGCAGCTTGGTACGTCTGCTGTGGGAGGCGATAGAATTCCCTGTGGATCCTTATGTCATGACCCATAAAATCAGCCAGAACATCCAGTTCATGATCTTTTAGATTGACCACTTGGGATATAGTGGCAATTTGTTTCCTCAGCTTGGTTGATGTGATGATTTCTGGATGTTTCACACCACACTCTGCCACTTCATCCCTAAGGCAGTCACTGCCTCTGATATGTCCAAGTGAACCGCCGCCTTGTCTTGGAAACAGAAACGTGTTGTCAGGGTTGATGCCCACCTTGTCTCTTGTGAATACAAGGGTTTTCAATGAACCCTTCATTGCAGATGTCAACAAAATTGGAACAGTTCTCCCTTTTTTCCCAGGGATCTCTATTCTTGTCAAGCATCGACTAAGTTTTAGCTCGAGTTTTGAGAAAACGTTTCTTTCAATCTCATCGTCATGAGAGCAGGTTTCAGAGTGCTGTGTGAAATGGGCTACTTTCATTTTTGACACTTCACCTTGGCGTCTCCTGTTGAACATCATGATTTGTGTCAGCGTGACGCTGTTCAGAGTTTTCCAATTTTCAGCCACAGTGTCACTGTCAGCTGATAGTGTGTCCGATTCTAGCAAATCAGCACACCTTTTTGCCTTTTCCTGGAGATGGCTTGACAGAAGAACAATATCAGATGTCACAGGCAACAGGCATGGCGAATTCATCTTCCTTTTTTTGAGAGTTCTCAGCGCATGGTGGGATATCCGCTGATTCCAGGTCAACTCAATGAGTTTGATCATTTGCAATGCTTTTTGCTCTCCCACACTGTCAAGGTTTTGCAAACAGACTGATTGATGGATTAAGGCACACTTTTTGAAGTACATACCACAGTTTTTGGCGAAAGACGGTGTGTCAAATTCCTGCGAGTCGCCATTGTAACCAGCAAGTCGCTTTGTTGCCTCAACCAATGCATCATACTTGTCAGGCGAGATACAGTCAGTTAAAGACACAGGACTGCCAACAACTTTCCTAACTTCGAGCAGCACTTTGGCAACAGTTCTGACCTTTGTTCTGATGTAGTTGTGCATATCTGGGTCGTGACCATTTTTGTCAAACTCAACTTCCCCATATTTTGCAATCAAATGGTCTGTTTTGGCAAGAGTGGACACAACATCTTTTCTAAAGGAACTCTGGAACTCTGAAAAACCGAGTGCTTTTTGTCTGGTTTGGGAGAAGACACTGACCCTTCCTGACTCTTCCTCCCCTGACCTTATCACCAACAGTGGCAAAAGAACAAGCGTGTCTGTACAAGAAAACCTTCAGAAAATATCCGTAACAATAAGGACAAGGAACGTAACTTTCCTTTTGATCATCTTTACACTTTGTAGGTCTGTGTGATACAATCATGACACCCTTGCCATTCTTTAATACCTCCACATTATGGAGGTGGTTTCCAAGATTTCTCATTTTTGATAACAAAGCACACTTCTGTTTTTCATCTCTGCATGAAGCAAACTCCGTCACACTTTCTTCATCAGCATGTTGGGTAAGCAAATGTCTTGGCAAGCGTTTCTGGGCGCGTCCACAGAAGACACAGTACCAACATTTCTTGTCGGTTGTTGACTGAACTGTAATTGAAGGCTCTCTGTCTTGGGCAGATTGTGACTGAACTGTAATTGAAGGTTCTCCGTCCTGGGAGGATTGTGCAGGCAAAGTGGCGACTGGGTCTTGTTTTTGACTCAAAGCAGAGAAAGTAACAGACTCTTCACTTTCGTCACTTTCTGGAACTTGTGTCACTTGAACATCATCATGTTTGGAGCTTGTATCAGAGTCTGTGTCAGTTGGAGGAACAAAGTTTGGATCATTGTCACTGTCATCAGGGCAGTCTTCTTCTCCATCACTTGAAAATAGGGAGTCGCTTTCACTGTTAAAGCCACTGGTGCCAGTTGTGGACAGATTATCATGATGCTCCTGGAACCAAAAGAAATACAATATAAATAAGTTAAGTTTTAGCCGAAGACAAAATGTAACCACCTGTGTGGTGGGAGATTAAAAGCGGTCACACGCTAGGATCCTACCTGTCCTCTGATGAAAAACCCTTTACTCTCTCTTGGAAAACACAGACGAAAATTTTAGGCATTTACTTTTGCAACACTGTTCCTGCATCATCTATAGAAGGAAACTGGGAAAAAACGGATTTACAATATACAAAGTTTAATTGTATCTTGGTCCCAGAGAAATTTGAATATTAGTGGCAAATTAGAAGAGTTGGCAAGAGAGCTGGACCACTATCGATGAAACATTTTAGGTAACAGCGAACTGCGCTGGAAAGGTATAGGCGAAACAATGACCGACAAAGGCCACAAGCTTTATTTTAGCGAGAGAGACGACAGGTGCGAACACGGCGTTGGATTCTTGGTCCACAAAGACATTCTGGCCACTGTCATGGGTTGCCGTCCATTCTCCAGTAGACTCATAACCACCCGTCTGAGGGCAGCCACTTTCAACATCCCCATTATCCAGGCCTATGTCCCATCATCGGGATATGACGACAACGAAGTCGAGGATTTCTATGACCATCTACAGGCTGTTCTTGACCAAGTTCCGAGAAAGGACATAGTCATAGTGCAATGCCATTGGAATGACCAACAGCCTACATTCCAATGTAAGGCTGGTGCGCTCCCTTGTCATCTCCATCTGCCTATACGCTTGCAAAACATGGACTCTCACAGCAGATCTACAACGAAGAATACAAAGCACAGAGATGAGGAGCTACAGAAGACTCCTGGGCATATCCAGCATATCACCAACAACGAAGTTCGACAGACCATCACACAAGCCATTGAACAACACATGACATGCTCACAGTGGTGAAAAAACTCCGATGGTATGGCCACGTCACCAGATCATCAGCTCTTGCAAAGACCATCCTGCAAGGCACAGTACAAGTAGGCAGAAGAAGATGGAGACAGAAAAAGCGGTGGGAAGACATTCGAGAATGGACTGGTTTGACACTGAGTGAAGCCATGAGGGCTGCTGAGGACAGAGAAAGATGGAGTACACTGGTTAAACAATCATCTGTGGTGCCTCAACGACTTCCGAGTTATGGGATAGGATAAGATTGGATAAGAATAAAAAATATTCAAATACCCGTGCATTTGAAAAGGTTAAAAGAACTGTTGTATGTAACACACTTGAAAATGGAGGCCTTAATTTGATTGATATAAATGAAATGCAAGCATCATTTCTACTTTTGTGGGACCTGGAGTTACTACAAACTTGGTGCTGATAATACATATGCTTCATTTCAGATGCTTCTTTTAAAATTTTTGTTGGAATATGTCATGTTTTTTTGTTCTGGAAGAATGTGTTGATCACCTGGCTAAACAACTAAGATTACGTTGGCAAAACATTGTAATTAAAAATTGCTGTCTTTGGAATAATGATTGTATTAAGTATAAAAATATACGTTTATATTTTAAAGATTGGCTGAAAGCAAATATCTTCTTTGTAAGTAATATTGTAAACAAAAGCGAAATTATTAACTTTTGAGCGCCTGTGTGATAGAGTAGGCCGCTCGCCATCACGGGTGTTTGAATACAGCGCAATGTGCACTGCGCTTCATGGCTGCGTGGTACAAACCAGGCTGGGGAACAACTCACACTCAAAACCTCTAAAAATTGGCCGGGGCCCAGGGGCCGCCCAGGCCCCAGTCTGGTCCTGGGGCAACACCCTGTTAGGAGGACCGGGAAGTGGGAGTGGGGCAAAGCCCCCCGGCAGCTACCGCATTTCAGCAAATTAAAGATCATTTTAGGCCCTCTCCTAAAAGCAAGAAAAGAAAAACGATATCCAGAAAGTCATGCAGACACAAAGACAACAACCAAAATGAAGACATAATTGAAAATAAAATCTCGCAATGCAATTTTGTTTTTCTAGGAAAGAAAAGTCACTTTCTGAGAGGAGAGTTCCCCAGCGTTTGTCAAACGCTTATAATTATTTTTTTTTCATTCACAAGAATTTTTGTCCGTCCACCCCACTCTCCTTTCTGCTCGTAAACTGAGACTCTAGCTATCCGAGGCTGGAACAACACAACCATGTTCCGTTAATTTTTTGTTGAGAAAATACGATCTCTCACTGACCGGGTCACATTGGGCAATAGCAAGTGAATCCACAAAAGAAGAAAGTAAAATTATTACACTGAAAAAATTCTGCACAATATATATCCTATAAATATACTTTTTAATAAGATGGGACTAAGGGATACTAAAAACTGTAAATACTGCAACGTAATTGACTATATTGAACATTTCTTTTTTCACTGATCAAAGGTTACAAAAATTTGGACGCACTGCATAAACTATAGTTAGATACAAACAAACCGCAAGGTGACTTTGTCAGAGACAGAAGTACTGTTGGGATACAATCCTCAAAGACTTTCAATGAAATGTATTAAACATGCTAACCATGTTATTTTGATTACAAAAATGATCATTAGTAAATTTTAGAAAAGGTACTGAAATCAAAATTAGGAAAACATTTTTGAGATATAACAGTTCATTCATTGTATATGCCTGATGTACGGATAACCATTGATAAAAGCTTATGAAAAGGGCACCCGTTCAACACTCCCCCCTCCCCCCCAAAAAAAAAGTCTGAGGTGAACCAACTGAGAAAAAAAAAAAAGAAACGAAATGGAAAAAAGAAAAAAAAAGGACTATTCTGGTTGAGGGAAAACAAAATATTCTGGTTGAGACTGGTTATGATTCTAATCTGTATGGTATTCTGTCTTAACTCTTGCGTCAAAATAGAACAAGGCCAAGTATACAGATAGTGTCACCAAAGGTTTTATTTGCAACGATGCAAACTTAGCGTATCGTAGCGTGGCTGTAAAAACTTAGCGTAGCGTAGTGAAACCAAACCATAGCAGTGAAGAAAAAAAAAACTGGAAAAAAAACCAAAGAATTTGCAGTGTATATCTAGGCCTAAAGAATTCTATATGCCCATTGTACTGTTTTCATGATTTCAAAAATGGTAGCGTATAAAAAATTGTAACATACCATTCTTGATGCTCTGTCTGTATCATCACCCTCGTCGGTCTTCCTTTCATCTTTAATAATCATTATAATGCCCCTGGAGATATCTGTATCATCACCCTCGTCGGTCTTCCTTTCATCTGTAATAATGCCCCTGGAGATATCTGTATCATCACCCTCGTCGGTCTTCCTTTTATCTTTAATAATGCCCCTGGAGATACAAGAATTACAGTAATCATTTCCTCCATCACTTTGTCAAGAAAATCATGGTTAAAATCTGGGACAATCCCAAAGCTGGATGTTTTGGGTCCAGGAGGCATGTTTGTCCCTCTTGAGGGGTTGATGCTTGCTTATATGACAGCCAGGTATGTTCAATAAACAGAATGTTCTTCAATAGACAATAATCAGATTTTTTTTAAAAATACACACTAACATAATACAATACAATACAAGATTATTGCTTTAGGTCCAGTGTGTCCACACTAACACAGACATATAATATATATATCCATTAAAAGTAAAAGAATTGGAGAATTGTTTATTTCCAGGATTCCAGCTATTCATGATGAGTGGTTTCATACTGTATGCAAAATATGAATTTTAAACAAAAGAAAGGGAAAAAATGCTAAATACAACCAACGTAGGCCTATAATTTTTTTTTAATTTTGAGAGGCAAGATTTGAAACTTTAGACAAAAGTCGAAGTAAATCACAGTCCTGTACACTTCTTATTCTAATAAACTTCTCATATTCGTAAATATACAATGAAATCAAGTGATAAATAAAAAGATGCTTACTTCATCTTCAGGAAATCGAACACTATCTTAGCAGTCGCCATGCAGGCAGGTGCTGTTTCCCAAGGTTGTCACGACCTAGACAGAACGCAAACCAAACTAATTTCATTAGCAATTTATTCCCTCTGCAGAGAAAATTACCTGCCTTGATACATTTTGCAGCATATATTAACTACAATAACAGTCAATAAAACATGTGTGAAGTCATGTAAATTCATAAAACAATTCAAAATGCTTACAAAAAAATCCCGCGTGTTCAAAGATGGCTGCTTACTCTGCTGTATCACGGCGGAGAGAGAGGGCCGGAAGTGAAGTGACGAACGTAGTCACATTCCGATAAAGTGGAGACCACAAAATTTTTCGGGAAACACACGCGATGTTCAAGATTATACACACGGGAGGCTGTGTATAGCCTTATGCTGACATTTTGTAACCACGTGTTTTTTTAACATGCTAGGGTGAAGTTCACTCCCCTGAGTCGCTAGAAATGCCTCTTTAATTGTGCCGACGTCGGCAGAAATACACACGTCTCCGGAACGTGGGTGTGTAACTATGAATTTGTCGGCAAAAGATACAAAAGACATAGACACACACACACACACACACACACACACACACACACACACACACGTACACGCACACCCCAACACACACACACACACACACACACACACACGCACGCACACATGCACGCACACATGCACGCACACACGCACACAAATATACATCTTTAACAATATTTTATGACGAATTTATACACGCACACACGTACACGCACACCCCAACACACACACACACACACACACACACACACACACACACACACACACACACATGCACATGCGTACAAATATACATCTTTTAACAATAATTTACACACACACACACACACACACACACACACACACACACACACACACACACACACACATGCACGCACCCACACCCCCACACGCACACAAATATATCTATTTTAACAATAATTATGTTGAATTTACACAGGCGCACATGCACACCCCAACACACACACTCACACGCCCACACACCCACACCCACCCACCCTCCCACCCACCCACACAAATATACATCTACTAAATGGAATGATTAGGATACGATTCAAGTGTGAACAGGAATTAGAGTGTATGTTTGTGAAACAAATTAGCCACAACTGGACAAGGGTCCCTAGAGACGATGATGTCGATAAAAGCACGTTTAGACTTGATAGGTGTGTGATGGACTAAAGACGCGTGAGGTCGGCCGCGAGAATGGGAAACAGCTGCTTACATATACATACGCAATGTGGGGTTAATTGTATCTGATTAGTATACCTTAATTGAATGATAAACATTTGTTTGAAAACTTATTTTATCTGAAAAAAAAAATTGACACGGGTGGGGTTTGAACCCACTCTGATATCAATCTATTGGATCTTAAGTCCAATATCTTAACCACTCGGCCACCATACAATAATTTAAAATGCTGCATTTGTAAGATGAATACTATATGGTCACATCGTCTATGATATTGTATCAACATTACATCATCTGAGGTTAGCATATCTCATACAAAATAAGTTTAAATATGCATTTTTTCTCTCTCTCTTTCTCCTTCTCTCTCTCTCTCTCTCTCGCTCTCTCTCTCTTTTTCTCTCTCTCCTTCTCTCTCTCCTTCTCTCTCTCCTTCTCTCTCTCTCTCTCTCTCTCTCTCTCTCTCTCTCTCTCTCTCTCTCTCTCTCTCTCTCTATCTCTCTCTCTCTTTCTCAGCATATAAATATATACAATTGTTATTAAAATATACATTTATCTATGTATACTAATAGAATAATGTGTAAGCAGGAAAACAAGGAGAGAGAAAGTCGTGCAATTTAAAATGAAAACAAAAACCAATACTCAATGATACAAAAACACAGTGTGAGCTGTATGTGAACGCATGCAATAAATGATCTTACCAGAACTTATGTGTCTGTCCTCTATCTCTCTCACACCCTCTCTCTTTTTTTCACTCTCTGTGTGTCTATATTTTGTTATACAAACACACCCAAGAATAGTTAATGACCATTGATGGAAATGTAATGACTCAATTGTCTGTACATTAGACCAAGCACCCAAAGGCTGCAAGCGTGCGTCTTGACAATTTTGATTTAGATCATGTATCAATTGACCAGCGCCTTGGTAAGTATGGCGAGATATCCCGAGGGGGTGATTAGCCAGCAGGGGGAAGGGGTGATTAGCTGCCCATCACGCTTGAAAGACTGTGGCTCATCTTATTTACATGGGAGCAGATGAGAAACTTATTTATTTTAAGAGAGATAGCTTAACTAGAATTTTTTTTGGATGTGAAGCATTGCAAATGATAGATCATGGCCTATGTGTATATATACTCTCTCTGGCTCATCCTCTCTCACAAACATCTATCACTCAAACAGATGGTGTAAAGGCAGAGACATGATTTTGATAATGATTATATAGGATTGGATGAGGGTCATTTTAATCAAACAGGCAATTTTTTTAACGTTATTATTGATTTTGTTTAGTTTTGATGACAAAGTCTATCGATGACGCATGATAAAAAGTGGTAAACAGGAGCAGAATCGATGTAGTGGTTTTTGAGATATTGAATTTATATGAGGCGAATCGCGCAAATATTTTAAAGTATTTGATTTATTTTATTGATTTGAGTCTCTCTCTCTCTCGCTCTCTATCTCTCTCTCACTTTTCTCTCTCTCTCTCTCTCTCTCTCTCTCTCTCTCTCTCTCTCTCTCTCTCTCTCTCTCTCTCTCTCTCTCTTTCTCTGCATGTTTGGACATGATATGGAAACGGCTGACGCAAGCATAAGATATGGGAAGTAACTCTCTCTCTCTCTCTCTCTCTCTCTCTCCTCTCTCTCTCTCTCTCTCTCTCTCTCTCTCTCTCTCTCTCTCTCTCTCTCTCTCTCTCTCTCTCTCTCTCTATCAATGCTTAAGTATCTTAACTTTTGTAGAAGATATTTGAACAAGCTAATGCATTAAAATTGATGCTGTTTACATAAGTTGTTGAGAGCTTTACAGTCAACGAAACCTGCTACTGAAACCTTAAAATGCCACACTTTTAAAATCACTAATAATATCTTTTACAATTAATCAGTCATTGCGTTTTTTTATATTTTTTTCATGCACCAAAGTTATATCTTACAATATTTACAACGTTTAAAGCACTTAAAATACAAGTGATCATAGAAATTATAGACAAACTTTATCAAAAATGTGTTTTTTTATCAATCACAATAACAGTACCACAAAGTACCACGCCGGCACTTTTTAAAGACATGTTTGGACATGATATGGAAACGGCTGATATGGGAAGTAACTCGATCTTTTTTTTTCTCCCTCTCGCTCTCTCTCTCTTTCTCTCTCTTTCTCCCTCTCTTTCTCTCTCTCGCTCTATCTACATCTTATTATTACTCGCTCGCCCTCTCTTTTTTTTTTCTCTCTCTCTCTCCATCTCCCTCTCTCTATCTACATCTTATTATTACTCTCTCTCTCTCTCTCTCTCTCTCTCCCCGCTCTCTCTCTCTCTCTCTCTCTCTCCCTCTCTCTATCCACATCTTATTATTATTCTCTCTCTCTCTCTCCTCTCTCTCTCTCTCTATCAATGCTTAAGTATCTTAACTTTTGTAGAAGATATTTGAACAAGCTAATGCATTAAAATTGATGCTGTTTGCATAAGTTGTTGAGAGCTTTACAGTCAACGAAACCTGATACTGAAACCTTAAAATGCCACACTTTTAAAATCACTAATAATATCTTTTACAATTAATCAGTCATTGCGTTTTTTATATTTTTTTCATGCACCAAAGTTATATCTTACAATATTTACAACGTTTAAAGCACTTAAAATACAAGTGATCATAGAAATTATAGACAAACTTTATCAAAAATGTGTTTTTTTATCAATCACAATAACAGTACCACAAAGTACCACGCCGGCACTTTTTTAAAGGCATGTTTGGACATGATATGGAAACGGCTGATATGGGAAGTAACTCGATCTTTTTTTTTCTCTCCCTCTTGCTCTCTCTCTTTTTCTCTCTTTCTCTCTCTTTCTCCCTCTCGCTCTATCTCCATCTTATTATTACTCGCTCGCCCTCTCCTTTTCTCTCTCTCTCTCTCTCTCTCTCTCTCTCTCTCTCTCTCTCGCTCTCTCTCTCCTTCTCCCTCTTTCTCTCTCTCTCTCCCCGCTCTCTCTCTCTCTCTCTCTCTCTCTCTCTCTCTCTCTCTCTCCCCGCTCTCTCTCTCTCTCCCTCTCTCTATCCACATCTTATTATTACTCTCTCTCTCTCTCTCTCTCTCTCTCCCCGCTCTCTCTCTCTCTCTCTCTCTCTCCCTCTCTCCCCTCTCTCTCCCTCTCTCCCCTCTCTCTCTCTATCTACATCTTATTATTACTCTCTTTCTCTCTCTCTCTCTCTTACTCTCTCTCTCTCTCTCTCGTTTTTTGACCTATCTCTCTCTAGCTTTAACCATCTTTTATTGAGCCCCTCTATACCACACCACACCTGACCATACCCTATAAATAATGGTGTCCATGATTTTACATATGTGAAAATGAAGAGAAGAAAGAATGATTAGTGGCCCTTGATTGAAGATCTTATGTAGACCACACACAAGCATATACACACACACCCACACACACACACACACACACACACACACACACACACACACACACACCCACCCACACACACACACACACAAACACACACACACATACCTGAAGTTTTTTTTTCTTTTTCGGCTTGCTTTGAAGATTGTTCAGTTTTGAGTCCAGGCACAAAAAGCATGTATGTGAATAAACACCTGTTTATTGAATGTAGTAACACAAACAAAAAGACTATTTCACAAAGGAAATAATTGTTCACCACTAATAGATCTTTGAATAGCTGAAGACATGGTAGTGAAGCGAGTAACAAGTGGCTTTTTTAAATTAATCAGTCATTTCATTTTTTATATTTTTTCCATGCACAAAAGTTATATCTTATAATGTTTACAACTTTTAAAGCACTTAAAATGCAAGTGATCACAGAAATTGTAGTAAAACGTTATAAAAAAAATGTGTTCTTATCAATCACAGTAACAGAGAAAACAGTATCACAAAGTACCACACCATATTATATAGCACTTTTGTTCTTAAAGGCATGGTTGGACTCACAAAGTACCACACCATATTATATAGCACTTTTGTTCTTAAAGGCATGTTTGGACATGATATGGAAACGGCTGACGCAATCATAAGATATGGGAAGTAACCCATCTGTCTATCTCCTCTCCCTCTCCCGCGCGCTCTCTCTCTCTCTCTCTCTCTCTCTCTATCTCTCTCTCTCTCTCTCGCTCTCGTTTTTTTATCGATCTCTACACACACAATATCAAAAAAATGTCATTTTTGGAGTGGATAATGAATATCTAACTACAATCTGTTGTGTGGAGTGGTTGAATATATAGACAAATCTTTACAAATATAGATAACTGAATACTAATCAAATGCGGTCAGCACGCCTGAAAAAAAAAGTCTAAACATATATGTCAACCCTGATGACACCCACCAACATGTTTAACAAGTCACACATAATATTGCGTCATCGAACAGCCACATGTCTTACAGAAGGGGAGAAAGAGAGACAACTCAAACTTGACGATCACACTTGTTTATTAGTCGGCTTATAGATTTAGCCATCACCTTTTTAAAGGGCAAATACTGTGTGGATAGTGCGCAATTGTGCACCCCATGCAGCGATGATGAAGTGGATGATAACGTGCATGGGCATGTATGCAGTGTCTACACACGCACACGTACGCACACCTGCCCACACAAATTTTTTAAAACTACATGTGAAAATACAAGGAAATACTTTGAACACACTGACCCCATACAGTGATGATGGCGTGGACGCACACCCCATGCAGCGATGATGACATGGATGATGACGTGCATGTACATGTATGCAGTGTCTACACACGTACGCACACTTGTATACACAAATTTTTAAAACTGCACGCCAAAATATAGTAAAATGCATTGAAAAAAAAACAACAAAAAACACGTACCCCGTGCAACGATGATACCATGTTCATGCATTGTAAACAGTGTCTGAACACGTGCGCGTGCATGTATGCAGTATCTGCACACACATTTTGTAACCCCGCACACGGATTTTGTAACACTGCATGCCCAAAGTTTTAAAAGTGCACGCCAAAATACAATAAAATACGCTGAAAACAAAACACGCAACCCGAGCATCGATGATACCATGTCCATGCATCGATGATATCATGTGCGTGCACGTGAGCGTGCATGTATGCAGTGTCTGCACACACATTTTTAATACTCTGTACGCCCAAATTTGAAACTCTGCACGCCCAAATTTAAAACAATGCACGTCAAAATACAATGAAATACGCTGAAAACAAAACACGCAACCCGTGCATCGATGATACCATGTCCGTGCATCGATGATATCATGTGCGTGCACGTGTGCGTGCATGTATGCAGTGTCTGCACACACATTTTTAATACTCTGTACGCTCAAATTTGAAACTCTGCACGCCCAAATTTAAAACAATGCACGTCAAAATACAATGAAATACGCTGAAAACAAAACACGCAACCCATGCATCGATGATACCATGTCCGTGCATCGATGATATCATGTGCGTGCACGTGTGCATGCATGTATGCAGTGTCTGCACACACATTTTTAATACTCTGTACGCTCAAATTTGAAACTCTGCACGCTCAAATTTAAAACAATGCACTGCCAAGGATCTCAGTGACGGCATCTGTCACATCCGAGTTGAAGGTGGTGATGGTGGTGGTGGTGATTAATTATTACATTGATCCTAATTTGATATAGTTATAGAATATGACAACCAAGTCTGTCGCACAAAGACTGAATAAGGAAAAAATGCCAAGGGATGTCTGATAGCACAGTGGTTGGAACACTCGCTACTGTGTCGCAAGTTAACCACCATCCAGGATAATTAGCACTTGGATGGGTGACCACAAAACGTGAAGGACTCAACTATGACTGACTACATAAAGCAGTGAGGGAGAGAGATGGGCATCACCCTCATTATGCTGGCCCAAGATAAGTGGGATCTCAAGACTATGGGACTATCTTTATTTTTATATACAAGGTGGTCTATAGCTGTATATGATTTGTGGATAGCGCAGTGGTTGGAGCACTCACTACTGTGTCGCAAGTTAAGCACCAGCTAGTGTGATTAACACTTGGATGGGATGACTAAATACCTACTCTCTTGAGGGTGGGGAAAGTAAAGCAGCGAGGGAGATAGAGAGGGGCATCACCGTCATTACGATGGTCTCAAGATAAGTATAATCTCTTTAACATCACGCTCCCCTACGTTCACAAGGCTATGAGACTATCCTTTATCTTTATACACAAGACAGCCTATAGCTGTATACGTTTTTTGGCTAAATCAACACTAAAACTATGAGAGCAATTAAACTGAAGAAATGGACAGTGAAAAATTGCATTTGTTGACAAATAACTTATTCATTGTTGAGTGTAAACAAAACAGACCCCACACCAAGACCACATGAGATGTAAATGGGTGCAGTGGTCTGCCCCGCCCTGCCCGCTCGCTGTCGCACACCATTAAATGAACGCCGCAACAAACAAGCGGGGCGACAGCGGGCGGGCAGGGCGGGGCAGACCACTGCACCCATTTACATCTCATGTGGTCTTGGTGTGGGGTCTGTTTTGTTTACACTCAACAATGAATAAGTTATTTGTCAACAAATGCAATTTTTCACTGTCCATTTCTTCAGTTTAATTGCTCTCATAGTTTTAGTGTTGATTTAGCCAAAAAACGTATACAGCTATAGGCTGTCTTGTGTATAAAGATAAAGGATAGTCTCATAGCCTTGTGAACGTAGGGGAGCGTGATGTTAAAGAGATTATACTTATCTTGAGACCATCGTAATGACGGTGATGCCCCTCTCTATCTCCCTCGCTGCTTTACTTTCCCCACCCTCAAGAGAGTAGGTATTTAGTCATCCCATCCAAGTGTTAATCACACTAGCTGGTGCTTAACTTGCGACACAGTAGTGAGTGCTCCAACCACTGCGCTATCCACAAATCATATACAGCTATAGACCACCTTGTATATAAAAATAAAGATAGTCCCATAGTCTTGAGATCCCACTTATCTTGGGCCAGCATAATGAGGGTGATGCCCATCTCTCTCCCTCACTGCTTTATGTAGTCAGTCATAGTTGAGTCCTTCACGTTTTGTGGTCACCCATCCAAGTGCTAATTATCCTGGATGGTGGTTAACTTGCGACACAGTAGCGAGTGTTCCAACCACTGTGCTATCAGACATCCCTTGGCATTTTTTCCTTATTCAGTCTTTGTGCGACAGACTTGGTTGTCATATTCTATAACTATATCAAATTAGGATCAATGTAATAATTAATCACCACCACCACCATCACCACCTTCAACTCGGATGTGACAGATGCCGTCACTGAGATCCTTGGCAGTGCATTGTTTTAAATTTGAGCGTGCAGAGTTTCAAATTTGAGCGTACAGAGTATTAAAAATGTGTGTGCAGACACTGCATACATGCATGCACACGTGCACGCACATGATATCATCGATGCACGGACATGGTATCATCGATGCATGGGTTGCGTGTTTTGTTTTCAGCGTATTTCATTGTATTTTGACGTGCATTGTTTTAAATTTGGGCGTGCAGAGTTTCAAATTTGAGCGTACAGAGTATTAAAAATGTGTGTGCAGACACTGCATACATGCACGCACACGTGCACGCACATGATATCATCGATGCACGGACATGGTATCATCGATGCACGGGTTGCGTGTTTTGTTTTCAGCGTATTTCATTGTATTTTGACGTGCATTGTTTTAAATTTGGGCGTGCAGAGTTTCAAATTTGGGCGTACAGAGTATTAAAAATGTGTGTGCAGACACTGCATACATGCACGCTCACGTGCACGCACATGATATCATCGATGCATGGACATGGTATCATCGATGCTCGGGTTGCGTGTTTTGTTTTCAGCGTATTTTATTGTATTTTGGCGTGCACTTTTAAAACTTTGGGCATGCAGTGTTACAAAATCCGTGTGCGGGGTTACAAAATGTGTGTGCAGATACTGCATACATGCACGCGCACGTGTTCAGACACTGTTTACAATGCATGAACATGGTATCATCGTTGCACGGGGTACGTGTTTTTTGTTGTTTTTTTTTCAATGCATTTTACTATATTTTGGCGTGCAGTTTTAAAAATTTGTGTATACAAGTGTGCGTACGTGTGTAGACACTGCATACATGTACATGCACGTCATCATCCATGTCATCATCGCTGCATGGGGTGTGCGTCCACGCCATCATCACTGTATGGGGTCAGTGTGTTCAAAGTATTTCCTTGTATTTTCACATGTAGTTTTAAAAAATTTGTGTGGGCAGGTGTGCGTACGTGTGCGTGTGTAGACACTGCATACATGCCCATGCACGTTATCATCCACTTCATCATCGCTGCATGGGGTGCACAATTGCGCACTATCCACACAGTATTTGCCCTTTAAAAAGGTGATGGCTAAATCTATAAGCCGACTAATAAACAAGTGTGATCGTCAAGTTTGAGTTGTCTCTCTTTCTCCCCTTCTGTAAGACATGTGGCTGTTCGATGACGCAATATTATGTGTGACTTGTTAAACATGTTGGTGGGTGTCATCAGGGTTGACATATATGTTTAGACTTTTTTTTTCAGGCGTGCTGACCGCATTTGATTAGTATTCAGTTATCTATATTTGTAAAGATTTGTCTATATATTCAACCACTCCACACAACAGATTGTAGTTAGATATTCATTATCCACTCCAAAAATGACATTTTTTTGATATTGTGTGTGTAGAGATCGATAAAAAAACGAGAGCGAGAGAGAGAGAGAGAGATAGAGAGAGAGAGAGAGAGAGAGAGAGAGCGCGCGGGAGAGGGAGAGGAGATAGACAGATGGGTTACTTCCCATATCTTATGATTGCGTCAGCCGTTTCCATATCATGTCCAAACATGCCTTTAAGAACAAAAGTGCTATATAATATGGTGTGGTACTTTGTGAGTCCAACCATGCCTTTAAGAACAAAAGTGCTATATAATATGGTGTGGTACTTTGTGATACTGTTTTCTCTGTTACTGTGATTGATAAGAACACATTTTTTTTATAACGTTTTACTACAATTTCTGTGATCACTTGCATTTTAAGTGCTTTAAAAGTTGTAAACATTATAAGATATAACTTTTGTGCATGGAAAAAATATAAAAAATGAAATGACTGATTAATTTAAAAAAGCCACTTGTTACTCGCTTCACTACCATGTCTTCAGCTATTCAAAGATCTATTAGTGGTGAACAATTATTTCCTTTGTGAAATAGTCTTTTTGTTTGTGTTACTACATTCAATAAACAGGTGTTTATTCACATACATGCTTTTTGTGCCTGGACTCAAAACTGAACAATCTTCAAAGCAAGCCGAAAAAGAAAAAAAAACTTCAGGTATGTGTGTGTGTGTTTGTGTGTGTGTGTGTGTGTGGGTGGGTGGGTGTGTGTGTGTGTGTGTGTGTGTGTGTGTGTGTGTGTGTGGGTGTGTGTGTATATGCTTGTGTGTGGTCTACATAAGATCTTCAATCAAGGGCCACTAATCATTCTTTCTTCTCTTCATTTTCACATATGTAAAATCATGGACACCATTATTTATAGGGTATGGTCAGGTGTGGTGTGGTATAGAGGGGCTCAATAAAAGATGGTTAAAGCTAGAGAGAGATAGGTCAAAAAACGAGAGAGAGAGAGAGAGAGTAAGAGAGAGAGAGAGAGAAAGAGAGTAATAATAAGATGTAGATAGAGAGAGAGAGGGGAGAGAGGGAGAGAGAGGGGAGAGAGGGAGAGAGAGAGAGAGAGAGAGAGCGGGGAGAGAGAGAGAGAGAGAGAGAGAGTAATAATAAGATGTGGATAGAGAGAGGGAGAGAGAGAGAGAGCGGGGAGAGAGAGAGAGAGAGAGAGAGAGAGAGAGAGCGGGGAGAGAGAGAGAGAAAGAGGGAGAAGGAGAGAGAGAGCGAGAGAGAGAGAGAGAGAGAGAGAGAGAGAGAGAGAGAGAGAGAGAGAGAAAAGGAGAGGGCGAGCGAGTAATAATAAGATGGAGATAGAGCGAGAGGGAGAAAGAGAGAGAAAGAGAGAAAAAGAGAGAGAGCAAGAGGGAGAGAAAAAAAAAGATCGAGTTACTTCCCATATCAGCCGTTTCCATATCATGTCCAAACATGCCTTTAAAAAAGTGCCGGCGTGGTACTTTGTGGTACTGTTATTGTGATTGATAAAAAAACACATTTTTGATAAAGTTTGTCTATAATTTCTATGATCACTTGTATTTTAAGTGCTTTAAACGTTGTAAATATTGTAAGATATAACTTTGGTGCATGAAAAAAATATAAAAAACGCAATGACTGATTAATTGTAAAAGATATTATTAGTGATTTTAAAAGTGTGGCATTTTAAGGTTTCAGTATCAGGTTTCGTTGACTGTAAAGCTCTCAACAACTTATGCAAACAGCATCAATTTTAATGCATTAGCTTGTTCAAATATCTTCTACAAAAGTTAAGATACTTAAGCATTGATAGAGAGAGAGAGAGAGGAGAGAGAGAGAGAGAATAATAATAAGATGTGGATAGAGAGAGGGAGAGAGAGAGAGAGAGAGAGAGAGAGAGCGGGGAGAGAGAGAGAGAGAGAGAGAGAGAGAGTAATAATAAGATGTAGATAGAGAGAGGGAGATGGAGAGAGAGAGAGAAAAAAAAAAAGAGAGGGCGAGCGAGTAATAATAAGATGTAGATAGAGCGAGAGAGAGAAAGAGAGGGAGAAAGAGAGAGAAAGAGAGAGAGAGCGAGAGGGAGAAAAAAAAAGATCGAGTTACTTCCCATATCAGCCGTTTCCATATCATGTCCAAACATGTCTTTAAAAAGTGCCGGCGTGGTACTTTGTGGTACTGTTATTGTGATTGATAAAAAAACACATTTTTGATAAAGTTTGTCTATAATTTCTATGATCACTTGTATTTTAAGTGCTTTAAACGTTGTAAATATTGTAAGATATAACTTTGGTGCATGAAAAAAATATAAAAAAACGCAATGACTGATTAATTGTAAAAGATATTATTAGTGATTTTAAAAGTGTGGCATTTTAAGGTTTCAGTAGCAGGTTTCGTTGACTGTAAAGCTCTCAACAACTTATGCAAACAGCATCAATTTTAATGCATTAGCTTGTTCAAATATCTTCTACAAAAGTTAAGATACTTAAGCATTGATAGAGAGGAGAGAGAGAGAGAGAGAGAGAGAGAGAGAGAGAGAGAGGAGAGAGAGAGAGAGAGAGAGAGAGAGTTACTTCCCATATCTTATGCTTGCGTCAGCCGTTTCCATATCATGTCCAAACATGCAGAGAAAGAGAGAGAGAGAGAGAGAGAGAGAGAGAGAGAGAGAGAGAGAGAGAGAGAGAGAGAGAGAGAGAGAGAAAAGTGAGAGAGAGATAGAGAGCGAGAGAGAGAGAGACTCAAATCAATAAAATAAATCAAATACTTTAAAATATTTGCGCGATTCGCCTCATATAAATTCAATATCTCAAAAACCACTACATCGATTCTGCTCCTGTTTACCACTTTTTATCATGCGTCATCGATAGACTTTGTCATCAAAACTAAACAAAATCAATAATAACGTTAAAAAAATTGCCTGTTTGATTAAAATGACCCTCATCCAATCCTATATAATCATTATCAAAATCATGTCTCTGCCTTTACACCATCTGTTTGAGTGATAGATGTTTGTGAGAGAGGATGAGCCAGAGAGAGTATATATACACATAGGCCATGATCTATCATTTGCAATGCTTCACATCCAAAAAAAATTCTAGTTAAGCTATCTCTCTTAAAATAAATAAGTTTCTCATCTGCTCCCATGTAAATAAGATGAGCCACAGTCTTTCAAGCGTGATGGGCAGCTAATCACCCCTTCCCCCTGCTGGCTAATCACCCCCTCGGGATATCTCGCCATACTTACCAAGGCGCTGGTCAATTGATACATGATCTAAATCAAAATTGTCAAGACGCACGCTTGCAGCCTTTGGGTGCTTGGTCTAATGTACAGACAATTGAGTCATTACATTTCCATCAATGGTCATTAACTATTCTTGGGTGTGTTTGTATAACAAAATATAGACACACAGAGAGTGAAAAAAAGAGAGAGGGTGTGAGAGAGATAGAGGACAGACACATAAGTTCTGGTAAGATCATTTATTGCATGCGTTCACATACAGCTCACACTGTGTTTTTGTATCATTGAGTATTGGTTTTTGTTTTCATTTTAAATTGCACGACTTTCTCTCTCCTTGTTTTCCTGCTTACACATTATTCTATTAGTATACATAGATAAATGTATATTTTAATAACAATTGTATATATTTATATGCTGAGAAAGAGAGAGAGAGATAGAGAGAGAGAGAGAGAGAGAGAGAGAAGGAGAGAGAGAAGGAGAGAGAGAAGGAGAGAGAGAAAAAGAGAGAGAGAGCGAGAGAGAGAGAGAGAGAGAAGGAGAAAGAGAGAGAGAAAAAATGCATATTTAAACTTATTTTGTATGAGATATGCTAACCTCAGATGATGTAATGTTGATACAATATCATAGACGATGTGACCATATAGTATTCATCTTACAAATGCAGCATTTTAAATTATTGTATGGTGGCCGAGTGGTTAAGATATTGGACTTAAGATCCAATAGATTGATATCAGAGTGGGTTCAAACCCCACCCGTGTCAATTTTTTTTTCAGATAAAATAAGTTTTCAAACAAATGTTTATCATTCAATTAAGGTATACTAATCAGATACAATTAACCCCACATTGCGTATGTATATGTAAGCAGCTGTTTCCCATTCTCGCGGCCGACCTCACGCGTCTTTAGTCCATCACACACCTATCAAGTCTAAACGTGCTTTTATCGACATCATCGTCTCTAGGGACCCTTGTCCAGTTGTGGCTAATTTGTTTCACAAACATACACTCTAATTCCTGTTCACACTTGAATCGTATCCTAATCATTCCATTTAGTAGATGTATATTTGTGTGGGTGGGTGGGAGGGTGGGTGGGTGTGGGTGTGTGGGCGTGTGAGTGTGTGTGTTGGGGTGTGCATGTGCGCCTGTGTAAATTCAACATAATTATTGTTAAAATAGATATATTTGTGTGCGTGTGGGGGTGTGGGTGCGTGCATGTGTGTGTGTGTGTGTGTGTGTGTGTGTGTGTGTGTGTGTGTGTGTGTGTGTGTAAATTATTGTTAAAAGATGTATATTTGTACGCATGTGCATGTGTGTGTGTGTGTGTGTGTGTGTGTGTGTGTGTGTGTGTGTGTGTGTGTGTGTTGGGGTGTGCGTGTACGTGTGTGCGTGTATAAATTCGTCATAAAATATTGTTAAAGATGTATATTTGTGTGCGTGTGTGCGTGCATGTGTGCGTGCATGTGTGCGTGCGTGTGTGTGTGTGTGTGTGTGTGTGTGTGTTGGGGTGTGCGTGTACGTGTGTGTGTGTGTGTGTGTGTGTGTGTGTGTGTGTGTGTGTGTGTGTGTGTGTGTGTGTGTGTGAATTGCTCATTGCTAGAGAGGGAGAGAGAGAGAGAGAGAGAGAGAGAGAGAGAGAGGGAGAGAGAAAGCGTGAGAGAAAGAGTGAGAGAGAGAGAGAAAGATAGAGAGAAAAAGAGTGAGAGAGAGAGAGAGAGAGAGAGAGAGAGAGAGGGAGAACGAGAGAGAGAGAGAAGGAGAGAAGGAGAAAGAGAGAGAGAAAGAGAGAGAGGGGTATCACCGCCATTATGCTGATCCCAAGATCAGTATACTCTTTTTTTTAACATCATACTTCCCTATGATGTAAATAGATGCCGTGGACCGCCCGCGCACGCACGCGCCTGCCCCAGCGCACGCCCCGCGCACGCCCCGCACACACCAGACCGCTGTCGGCCGCTCCGCGCCCCGCCATTAAATAAAACACCGCAACAACAAAAAACAAACAAATGCCGCCATTACCCACAAACAAAATGCCGCACCAGTGATATAATATACCACAGCAGCGATGACCGCAGCCAATGACCCTGACCTCACATACCCTCATATGACATCAGCCTATGACGTCAGCCTATGACGTCAGCCGGCCGTGTCAGCTGCATCAAAAAAAAAAAACCCAACCCATCCGCTGAGTGCTATTACTACTTATATGTACTATTTATGCATGCAGCCTATGGCTAAAAAAAATCCCAAAAATAAAATAAAAGCGTTATTACACTACTGTCAATATGGTTGAACAAAACAAACACTCAATTCATTCTTCTACAAGACATAATCATACATCTGTTCAAATGGGACAAAGATACCAATCACTTAATTTCTCAGTTTCATCACACAATAATAAACATAAAAAAGCAAATACACCGCCTAAATCAACACACACACCCACACACCCACACACCCACACACCCACACACACACACACACACACCTACACACACAGTATGTAAAACACCAAGACTGGGTTTTACTAAGAATGCAAAAATCGGAAAGTTATTTTTTGACGGAAAGAACGCAAACTTCTTCTAGAAATGTAAGAATCTAATGCAAAATTGGCTCTTTGCGTCTCAAAAGTTGACCTAGTTCGTCTCCCATAGGCGACAAAATAGGTCGAACTTTCTTGCAAAATTTTTCCAAAATTTACTGGATTTTCTCCGTCCCGGATAGAGCACTCCCCTGTACTTAAAACACTCTCATGCACTACAACTGCACTCCCATGCACTAAAAGAGCACTCCTGTGTACTTAGAAAAAAGTGGGTGGCTGGAAAAAAACTGGGTGACTAATACACACACCCATTTGCTGCATAAAAAGCAAGGTTAGTCACCCATTTCAAGGCTTATACCTCCGCACACACACACACACACATCTCTCTCTCTCTCTCTCTCTCTCTCTCTCTCTCTCTCTCTCTCTCTCTCTCTCTCTCTCTCTATATATATATATATATATATATATATATATATATATATAAAGAAAATTAATTATCTTGCTCTCAAAGGGGGGCATAAAGTGCGACCTAGTGGCTTTCAATTCCATGTGCATTTTTGTGAGCTAAAAGAGCTCCAGAGCAGTACAATTGCATTCATAAAACCTGGTTCTCCTGATGCGTTTCGATCTTTACCAAAGATTTCATCAGAGGATGTTCGGCCTACACTAAGTGCAAACTATATGTACTACATGGGTAGTCACAAAGACACCCGTTGAGCAGTTCACATTAGGAAGAAGCCAGTCGCAGATTAAAAAGACCCTAGTTGCTATGGCCGACCGAGAGAATGACTTTGAAAATGGTTTTCAAATAATTGTAAAATTTATTATAAACTCTCTCAAAATGTCTAGCACCGTACAGCAACCATTAAGGAGCCAGGCATAAAACAAGCCAAATGAGGCAAGTTGATTTAAACATCAAGAAAAATAATAATCCTGCTCTCAAAGGTGGACAAAAGTGCGACATAGTGGCTTTCAATTCCATGTGCTTCTTTATGATTTTAAAAAAGCTCCAAAGCAGTATTATTGAAATCTATAAATAAATAAATAAATAAATAAAAAATATGTGACCCTGTCTACTTATTAAAGCTTCTGCCACAAATTTAGCTAAATTCTTTCTGTCATTTCATCCTTAAATGAAAACAGTTTTGTTACCTGCTGCTGAAACGTATTTACATTGTAATATATTTAATATCGATATGCAATCTCTGCGTATAGATATTCATATGTCGGTCAAAAATACAAAAAGTGATATACACCTTCTAATTCGTGACCACAAATCCAATGTCGACAGACTGATCTCCCGTCATGAACCACTAGGAAAATCTGAGGCCGGTTGCTCTGATTCTAAATCTCACTATAGAATCTCGGTGCTGTTTGTTTGTAATAACATTTATGTAACTTTCACAAAAACTTTTAAAAGAATAAATCCAACTATATTTATCTGAACTTGATATTTGTGCGTGCCAGTTTTTGTCTGAAACAGGCAATTAGTCTGTCAGAAAAGTCTTATTAAAAACACTTCATGGCCAACATTTTGAGAAATCCAGACAATATTAAACCCATTTTCACATAAAATTAGTTTGATTTGAGAAACCCCGTTGAAATTACCTTTCTCGTGTTGTGCAAACATAATTTCATAGGCCTGTCGACTTACTCTTGATTTTGGCAGTTTAAAACCTCTCATCCAGTATTTAACACACTTTATATATGTTCTTACGTACAAAAGATACAGACATGTTTCACCATACAGCATTTTGTTGTAGGCATGCAGAGTGACATTTAAAAATCTTTTCATAGACAATGTATGTACTTTTTCTATCAGAGACCCACTTTCCTCCAACTCCCATACCTCCGCCGAATATATGTCAAGATGGTTTCGATTTGCGCGTCAAATAGTTTCCAGAATATAAACGCGCTTGATACGTTAATTTTTCTCAATTATTTTAGGATTTTCATTACACCCTTTTTTGCTTTTCTGCAAACCTCCAACAAAGCCGATGAGACATTTAGTTTTGTCATGAAGACCATACCAAGAGATATTTATTAGAATGTGTTACTTTGAACTCGTCTGCACCAAAGTACCATTTTTCAAGTGCAGCCAAATGTCCCCCCCCCCCCATTCTAAAAACCATGACATTTCTTTTGTTTAAATTTACAGTTAGATTCAATCTATTAGCCTCTTCTTTGAGGTTATTTCAGTTGAGTTTGCAAGCCAACGACAGTGTCTGATAATAAAATTATATCATCAGCAAAAAGTAGTAAAAACAGTTTGACAGCATCTGGAATGAGCTGAATTTCATACATTTCTCTTTTACCGACTTCACAGGCCAGTTGATTAGTAAAAAAATGAAAATAGCATAGGACAACAAACATCCTTGTTTTACCCCTCTTGGACAATAAAGAAAAATCTGTACATTGACCTTTGTTGCGTACAAACATCAAGACTGAGTTGTGCAGAGCTTTTCAGGAGGTATACATTTTACCGTTTATGCCGCAAGATCATCACAATGCATTTCTGTTAACGCTGTCAAACGCCTTTATAAAGTCAACAAAAGCTACACATAGTTTACACTTTCACAACAAATAATTCTGGACAATGGCAAAAAAGCGTAAAAATGTGATCTACTGTGCTGTACCCAGATCTCAATCCAGCTTGTTCTTCTACTATTTTTTCTTCCTTTGCAGTCCACTTGGTCAGACGCTTATTCAAAACGAGAGAATAAACCTTACTGACGACACTGGATAACGCAACTCCCCTATACTCGTTTGTCTGTATCGCCTTTTTTGTGGATTGGGACAATAATTGACTTTGGCCATTAAAGAGGGAAAACGCCTGAATCAAAAATGTTGTTGAACAGTGTTACTTATAAGAACACGATAGTTTCATTCGATTGTTTCAACATTTCCCCCAGAATTTTGTCTGGACCTGTACTCTTCTTCCCAGGCTTAAGGTTGCCTATACTTGCAATAACCGCTAGACTAGAAATGGGTTCGTTAAACAACGCCTCTGAGCAATCAAAGTCTGTGTTAGAGAGTCCCTCGTCCTCATCAATGTTCCCCTCGAAATCGCTAAAACATGATAAAAGTGATCATGCTACTGCCGTGTAGATATGTTTGTATAAATGGCTGACTTCCTGTTCAATGAGCCAATTACTTGCCCACATTTCTTAGGGTTTATACAGTTATTTAGCATTTCAAGCCTTGCCAAATCAAATTGCTCTTTCTTGCATTTAATTAAATGTTTAAACTCTTTCCTCTCATTTAGAGAGAGACAGATAGATAGACAGACAGACAGACAGGGAGAAAGAGAGAAAAAGAGACTTTCAACACTTTCTTTGAAACTTTTCTTCTTCTTTTTTTAAAACTGGGGATTAAGATTTCAGACTAATTAGAAAGTCTACTTTTCCAATCTGTCCCTTCACAAATTAGCATAATTAAAGATGCAGTACTCAAAACATATTTGGTCAGACAATACTATTCTGACTAATCTCTTCCACATCTTCACTCTTTTTGCACTGTTCGCCATATCCCCGAAGCATTAAAAGAAAACTAATTTATCTGTCCAGTTCACATCACTGCTCGGTGGCAGCGAGCTGAGCAGGGGTGGCAGTCCTGTTCCAGGAGGCGGTCAGACCAATGGGTGCGCTATCCGCTTCATGTCCGAGTGGACTTCTCATGAAAGACTCGGTCATCATATCCAAACTACAACTCGTGTATAATGGAGAGAGAGAGAGAGAGAGAGAGAGAGAGAGAGAGAGAGAGAGAGAGAGAGAGAGAGAGAGAGAGAGAGAGAGAGAGAGAGAGAGAGAGAGAAAGAGAGAGTGCAACTTTGAATAGTGAAAATATTTGAGACTACATACAAATCTGTCCTTACAATGGGTATCTTAACAGTAAGCAGAACCTTAAACATTAAATTGGAAATCAAGCGCGCGCACACACACACACACACATACACACACACCTACACACACACTCACACACACACACTCATTCACTCACAATTTTGTAATCATCTTTAAATAATATTAGACAACTTTCTCTCCATCCCTCATTCTTGTAAAAATCTCTTTCTCTCTCTCTCTCTCTCTCTCTCTCTCTCTCTCTCTCTCTCTCTCTCTCTCTCTCTCTCTCTCTCTCTCTCTCTCTCTCTCTCTCTCTCTCTCTCTCTCTTTCTGGTCTGGACTAATTATTTGTTGACGGACGTGTTTCGTTGGCATCTTGTGCCTGCCATCCACAGGTACTTGATCACGTTAACCGGTTTCCTTTCTACTGACAAATGCATGTAAGCCCATGTGGACTGCAACTCTCTCCCGTTCCGTACTATTATCACTAGCACTAGCCTGCTTTTAATTAAAATCGAAATACCTTGGTGCTGCTATACAAATGATAATAAAGTCCTGATTAACACCATCTCCAGAGAAATATATTATGTAGTTTTTTTAATTTTGTTATTTATTGACTTATACGTCTCTCCTCAGCTTGTGATTTTGAACGATCAGTCATTCATTCTCTCGCATCGATCCATGCTCATAAACTTAGGTCAATCTAAAAAACGGTGCTAAAAGGAGTTTCTAACAAGGAATGAAACAGTTAATAAATCTTGCACAGCGTCTACAGACCTACCACAGTGTTTTACACGTGTGTGTGTGTGTGCGTGTGTGGGTGGGGGTGTGTGTGCGAGTGTGTGTCGGTGTGTGTGTGTCTGTGTGGTGTATTTCTTCCTCAAACCTTAATTATGTATATATTCATGTTATTTTATTACTACCCCCCCCCTCCCTCCCCCCCACTTTATATGATTGGACATTCATCAATTCTATATACCATTTTTTATTTTATGTATCACAACCAGATCGACTACATCATTGTCAAGAAACCTTTCAGATCAAGCATTAACATTGGCAGGACACGCACCTTTCCAGGAGCAGACATAGGAAGTGACCACGATCTCGTGATGATGTCTTTCCGGCTCCACTTGAAGAGAGTAAACATAGCAAAGTGCACTAGATTGAAGTTCGACCTTGGCAAACTGCAAGACCCGGAGATGGCAGAAATATTTCAGGCCACAATTGTAGGGAAATTTGCACCACTGCGCATTTTGGGAGCTGGTGAAGTAGATCTCAACACCATGACCACCACCTTCAACTCAGCTGTGACAGATGCCGCCACTGCGATCCTTGGCAAGCACCGGCCAAAAAAGAAGCCATGGATCACACCTGAACTTTTGGATCTGTGTGAAAAACGAAGAGAGATGAAAAATAAAAAGAACACCTCACAGGGAACTGATGCCTACTGAAAAATCAACAATAACTTCCGAAAAGGCATGCGCACAGCCTAGGAGAACTGGATAAAAGATCAATGCCAGGAAATAGAGAACAGTCTGAACAAGAACAACAGCAAGAAGACCTATACCAGACTGTGAAGCGGCTCACAAGTAAATTATGTAAATGTGTCCATTATAATGCAAATGTAAATTTATTGGTTGCTTTTTAATGTAATTGGTTATATCGTTTGGGTGAGTGTGTGTGTGTGTGTGTGTGTGTGTGAAATAATATCTTATTTTATAATGTAACTTAGTCTAAGGCATGCATTATTATATTATATTTTATAATTATTGTTAGTTTGAGTGACATGTAATGCATATGTGTGTGTGTATATATATATATATATATATATATATATATATATATATATATATATATATATATATATATATATATATATATATATATATATATATATATATATAAGTTTATGGGTGTATATATGTGTATGTATATGTATGTATATATGTGTATATGTATGTATAGATTTTTTTTAAATAAGATTTTAATGCTTTATTGTCCCTTATCGGGAAATTCTGGGCCGCCTCCCCTGTGGAAGGCGTAGTCGCAGCCTGGGGCGCCCCCAAACCCAACCTACCTAACATTAGTTGTGATTTTTTGAAATTTAGAAATTCTTTAAATTTTTGAAATTTTTTTAAATTTTTGCAATTTTGAAATTTTGCTGGGGGAGCAAACCGGAGTACCCGGAGAAAACCCCCGAGACGTTGCCCGAGTCGAAAGTAAATAATATTCGGAGAAACATAACGCCCCGATGCAGGATCGAACCCTATATCTATAAATATCTATAAATATGTGAAAGTGTGTGTGTGTGATAGTGCGCGTGTGTGTGCGTGTTGGTGTGTGGGTGTGTGATAACGTTATGATCTTAATCACTGTAGATATCATCATCATCAGAATTATTTATTTTCAGTTTAGTGTGTGGTTTTTATTGTTTGAGATTTTATATGCAGATGGACACTGCAATAAGAATTTCCTTGCAGGTACATGTATTTGTGGGGACAATAAAGAGTCTGTATTCTGTATTATGTAAGTGTTAAACAGCCCAAGGTCTCCGCGATCCAATACAAGTCTGGCATATGCCTTAAAGAAGAACAAGAAGTCTTGGATGGATGGACAGAGTACTTCTATGATATTTACAACCACTAACCAAACCGAGACCCATGAGTTCTAGCAAGTCCCGAGAACAGAGAAGAAGAAGAAATCCTTCCAATTAAACAAGAAGAAGTTCAGGGAGCAGTACAATCGCTGAAGAAAGGGAAGTCAACAAACTCGCGGAACTGCTTCAAACAGGAGGAGAAGCGATGATTGACACACTCATCGTTATCTGTAACAAGATTTGGCAGAGTGGGGAGTGGCCTACACCATGGACCCAGTCGCTTGTCATAACTCTTCCCAAGAAAGGTAACCTTCAGGTGTGTGAAAACTACCGCACCATCAGCCTCATCAGCCATCCCAGCAAGGTTCTCCTGAAAGTAATACTCAACAGGTTGAAACCCCAAGCTGAACAAATCAGCTGAAGAACAAGCAGGATTCAGGGCAGGGCGAAGTACCACTGAGCAGATTTTGAACCTCAGAATAATCTGCGAGAAATACCTACAGCACCAACAACATTTATATCATGTGTTCGTAGATTTCAAGAAAGCGTTTGACCGAGTCTGGCATGCAGCTCTTTGGGCAACCATGAGAGTGTACAACATCAGCCCTAATATTATTGAAGTCATCAAAAGACTGTATGACAAGGCGGTGCAGTCCTCCATAACAGCACCATCGGAAACTGGTTCAGAATAACAATTGGTGTGCGTCAAGGATGCCTACTCTCTCCAACACTCTTCAACATCTTCCTAGAGCGCATAATGTCAGATGCCCTTGCAGATCACGAAGGCACAGTCAGAATATGGGGTAGAGCAATCTCCAACCTTCGTTTTGCGGATCACATTGATGGATTGGCTGGAGAAGAACAAGGACTTGAACAGCTGGTACAGAGGCTTGACCGCCTACAGAGCCTATGGTATGGAAATAAGTGCACAGAAGACCAAAATGATGACCAACACTACCAATGGCATCACCACGGACATCAAAGTCGAAGGCCAATCCATCAGCATAGTGCATGGCTTCAAATATTTAGGAGCCATTGTATCAGACAGTGAGTCCCGACATGAAGTCTTCTCCAGTATCGCACAAACAACTGCTGCCATGGCAAGGTTGACGCCCATTTGGAGAGACAGGGCCATCAGTCTGCATTCCAAGGTAAGACTGCTGCGCTCCCTTGTCGTCTCCATCTTTCTAGACGCTTGCGAACCATGGACCCTCACAGCAGATCTACAACGAAGAATACAAAGCATGGAGATGAGGTGCTACAGAAGACTTCTGGGCATTTCCTATACCGAGCACATCACCAACGGCGAAGTCCGACAGACCATCACACATGCCATTGGACAACACGATGACCTGCTAGCAGTGGTGAAGGAACGCAAACTCCGATGGTATGGCCACGTCACTAGATCATCAGGCCTTGCAAAGACCATCCTGCAAGGCACAGTGCAAGGAGGTAGAAGAAGAGGGAGACCGAAAAAGAGGTGGAAAGACAACATTCGCGAATGGACTGGTTTGACACTGAGCGAAGCCATGAGGTTTGCTGAGGACAGAGAAATATGGAGTACGCTGGGTAAACGACCATCTGTGGTGCCCCTGCGACCTCCGAGTTACGGGATAGGATAGGATAGGTTTTTATGTATGAATGCGTGAGAATGCGCCTTGAATCAGTCTTTTTTTGTGTGAGATATGTGCGCTATAAAAATATATATGTATTATTATTATTATTATTATTATTATTATTATTATTATTATTATTATTATTATTATTATTATTAAGCCTATTATTATTATTCTTATTATTCTTATTATTCTTATTATTCTTATTATTATTATTATTATTATTATTATTATTATTATTATTATTATTTATTATTATTATTTATTATTATTATTATTATTATTATTATTATTATTATTATTATTATTATTATTATTATTATTAAATAAACCCTAATTATAGTCCGTAGAGTTTAAAGAAGTCAAAATTCTCAAATTTTCAAGAAGCGCTGACAGGACAGACGAACTACAGTACAAGCAAATTGAAGGAATAAATGTGTTGGAAAATGAACTGTTTATATATAGCGCACTTTTCCAGGTCACCGACAGCCGCTTGGCCGTGTTAGAAAACGGGAACATCCCCCTTCTTCGTTGCGATACGAACCAGGTTCTCTTGGGCAACGCGTTCTACCACTTAAACCGCTCAGTTACGAAGTACCCTGGGCATAGACTGATAAAGGTCAATGTGAAGTAGCGTTTGCTTTCCCGTCCAGTGACAAAGCGGAGGCGCTACGTTGCCTCCAACAACATGCATTTCTTTTGTGTAATTATTTATAATTAACCCAGTGGTAGGCGGAGGTGAACGAGACTGCATTTGATGTTTGATTGTCTATGCTAATTTGTAATTTGTATCTTTCTTGTATCTCTCTTCATCAAATTCCAATAATTACGATTATGACGTACATAGCAGACAACCGAATATTCTGTCAATCACTTGTCACTACTAATTATAGGTATGGCTGCCGACAAGCGCACGCACACACGCATTGACAATTAAGTTTACTTAAAATGTTCGACAGAGCATTTCACAAGATGGAGTATGCTGGTTAAACGATCATCTGTGGTCCCCCAGTGACTTTTGAATTACGGGATAGGATAGGATAAAATAGGATAGAGCATTATTATAGGTCTTCTGATTGTGATAGGACATTGAAACTGGCGCACGAAGAAAATGAACTCACAACAGGATGGATCTAGGGAAGAGAGAGAGAGGGGGTAGGGGTGGGAGGGGTTCCAGGTGTTTCGGAACCTCCCCTGCCAACCCCCACCCCCACGCCCCAAAAAGGATAGAAGGAAAGAAAGAAAGAAAAAAAAAATTATAAAAGAAGAAAAAAACTGAAAAAATGTCATAAACATAAATTAAATTTAAATTAATAAAGAGAAATTAAAAGAAAAATTGTGTTGCGATTTCTACCACAAACATCCAAAGCCTATGATGTTTGCGGTCTAAAGACTATCTTACTACTGCTTTGTTACCTCCCTTGGCAGTGCTTTCACTTCCGTTTACCAGCGCAAAGTGTACCAGCGGTTCTTTTTCTTTTCTTTTTAAAAATATATATTTTAAGAAATTGCATGGCACAGTGCAAAGAGGTATAAGAAGAGGGAGACCGAAAAAGAGGTGGGAGGACAACATTCGAGAACGGACTGGTTTGACACTGAGCGAAACTATCAGGGGTTGCTGAGGACAGGGAAAGATGGAGTACGCTGGTTAAACGATCATCTGAGGTGCCCCTACGACCTCCGAGTTACGGGATAGGATAGGATAGGATAGGATAGGATAGGATAGGATAGGATAGGATAAGATAGTCACGAAGTGTATTCTTGTAAGTGTCAGTTGAGCTTACATCTCATCCGCCTTAAAAACAATGCTTCTCTATCGAAAATGTCGACCTACTTTTGATTTTAGATCTGAAGACTTACAACAAGAAGAAAGAAGATTACCGGCATAGAAAAATATGTTCTGGTGCAAAGTATACGCTCTTACTATTGAAAATGTGGTATATAACAAAAAGAGATAAATTAATGGATCCGTCAAACCAACATATAAAGAAATGTAGGTAAATCCAGACGATAGAATTGGCACAGTCCCAAAGGGAAGCATCACAGCCAGATCGACTACATCGTGGTCATGAAACGCTTCAGATAAAGCGTCAACATTGGCAAGACACGCACTTTTCCAGGAGCAAACATCGGAAGTGACCACGATCTCGTGATGATGTCTTTCCGGTTCCACTTGAAGAAGTGAACAAATCAAAGTGCACCAGGTTAAATTTCGACTTGGACAAACTGCAAGACCCCGAGTTGGCAAAAAATAGTCCAAGCCACAATTTGAGGGAAATTTGCACTAATGCTCATTTTGGAAGCTGGTGAAGTAGATGTCAGCACCCTGACCACCATTTTCAACTCAGCTGTGATAGATGCCGCCACTGAGATCCTTGGCAAGCACTGCTCAAAGAAAAAACCGTGGATCACACCTGATCTGAACCTTTGGACCTGTATGGCAAACGAAGAGAAATGAAAAGGAAAAGAATACCTCAAAAGTAGCTGATGCCTACCGAGAATTCAATAGTGACATCCGAAAAAGCATGCGCACAGAAGATCAGTTCCAAGAAACAGAGAACAGTCTGTTAAACAGCCCAAGGGCTCCACGATCCAAAGCAAGTCTGGCATGTGGATGTGCCTTACAGAAGAACAAAAAACCTTGGATAGATGGACTATTGCTCTGACCTTTACAACCACACACCAAATGAAGACCCGCCAGTTCTAGCATGTCCCCAGAACCGAGAAGAAGAAGAAATCCTCCCAATTCTCCGAGAGGAATTGAGGCAGCTGTGCAATCGCTGACGAAGGAGAAGCCAACGGGAGTGGACAACATCCGCAGAATTGCTTCAAGCAGGAAGAGAAGCGATCGTTGACACCCTCACCATTTTCTGTAACAAAATCTGGCAGAGTGGGGAGTGGCCTACATCAGGAACTTAGTCGCTTGTCATCACTCTTCCCAAAAAGGGTAACTTTCCAGAGTGCCAAATCTACCGCACCATCAGCCTTATCAACCATCCCAACAAAGTCCTCCTAAAAATAATACTCTACAGATTGAAACCCCAAGCTGAACAAAACAAAGCTGAGGATCAAGCAGGAGTCAGGGCATGGCGAAGTACCACTGAACAGATTTTCAACCTCAGAATAATCTGTGAGAAATACCTGCAGCATCATCATCGATATCATATGTTCATAGACTTCAAAAAAGGGTTTGACCGAGTCTGGGAAGCAGCTTTGTGGGCAACCGTGAGAGTATACAACATCAGCTACAACATTATTAAAGTCATCAAATGCCTGTATAAAAAGGCTACGATTGCAATCCTCCACAACAGCGCCATCAGGTTCAGAACAACCATCGGCGTGCGTCAATAATGCCTACTCTCTCCAACACCCTTCAACATCTTTCTAGAGCGCATCATGTCAGGTGCCCTTGCAGATTATGAAGGCATTGTCAGCATCGGGGGCAGAATAATATCCTATCTCCGTTTTGCGGATGACATTTACGGATTGACTGGAGAGGAACATTAACTTGAACAATTGGTGCCGAGGTATGGCATCACCTCCAGAGCCTTTTCGGTGGAAATAAATGCAGACAAGACCAAAATGATGAACAACAACATCAATGACATCAACATGGACATCAAAGTCCAAGGCCAATCTCTCAACACGATGCACAGCTTCAAATATTTAGAAGCAATTTAATCAGACAATGGGTCTAAACAGGGAGCCTTCTCCAGTATCGCACAAACAACTGCTGCCCTGATAAGGTTGAAGCCCATTTGAAAAGAATGGACTATTAATCTACCCTTGAAGGTAAGGTTGCTGCGCTCCCTTGTCATCTCCATCTTCCTATACTATTGCGAAACATGGACGCTCAAACTCTACCTTCAACGAAGAACAAAAAGCATGGAGATGAGGTGCTACAAAAGACGTCTGGGCATTTCCTATACCCAGCACACCACCAACGACGAAGTCCGAGAGACCATCACACAAGCCATTGGACCACACGATAACATTTTCACAGTAGTGAAGAAACGGAAACTTCGATGGTATGGCCACGTCACCAGAGCATCAGGCCTTGCAAGGCGTGGCGCAAGGAGGCAGAAGAAGAAGGAGACAGAAAATGTGTAGGAATACAACATTCGAGACTGGACTGGCTTGAAACTGAGTGAAGCCATGAGGACTGCTGAGGACAGAGAAATATGGAGTACGCTGGGTAAACGATCATCTGTTATACCCCAACGACTTTCGAGTTACGAGATAGGATAGGATTGGACAGGAAGGTAAATGTTGGTTTGTGTACATAAGTATGTGTCTATGCCTAGCTTAAAGAAATAAATAAATGGTCTGACTAAGTCTTTTGGTTCTGTACGCAGAAGGATAATAAAATATTTCACCAGATCTGTTTAGGTTGATTCCAATGATACCAAGCCCGTTTATGAACCGTTATTAAAAGCAGCGATATTAACAAACTAAAGTTTTATGCAAAGTTGACCAAAGTTCCCTTTTGAAATTGCACATTATAGCCAACTTTGCCATTGTACGGGATGCAGGGATGTTATCTCTGAGAGCTGAAATAAATCAGACACTATATCTGTGGTAAGAGAAGTGAATAAATTAAAACACGCAATGCATGTTTGTGGGTATGGAATTCCCTTTGTAAAATATTTATTTTCACCACATTCAACTAAATAATCATTATTCAGAAGCATATATATATATAATTTTTTTTACATTGTAAGACTTCTCTAAATAATTTACTTTCGCCGTCCTATCCTATCCTATCCTGTCCCGTAACCCGGAGGTCGTAGGGGCACCACAGATGATCGTTTAACCAGCATACTCCATCTTTCTCTGCCCTCAGCAGCCCTGATGGCTTCGCTCAGTGTCAAACCAGTCCATTCTCGAATGTTGTCATCCCACCTCTTTTTCGGTCTCCCTCTTCTTCTACCTCCTTGCACCGTGCCTTGAAGAATGGTATTTGCAAGGCCTGATGATCTGGTGACGTGGCCATACCGCCGTAAATAACTTATTATTTACCTAAACAATATATTGTTCACGTTAATAAATCATAATTTCGATAAATAAGGCATTGTTCCTAAATAAGGAATTATTTATCTATATAATGCATTATTTAGCAGATTGTGTTAAATAATGTATTATTTAGAAATGTTTCTAAATAATGATTTTTTTTACCTATATAAAGCATTATTTAGCTGAATTTGCTAAATAATATAATATTTAGAAGATGTTGCTAAATAATTCATTATTTACGTAAACAATTCATTATTTAGGGACAGCAATTTTCATTATTTAGGGGTTCGCAGGTAATTGTATTACTGTGAAGTTATGTGGTAGGAATAAAGAAAATTGCAAAATTGTGATTTTGCGCTGTTTTGCGATTCAACATGGGGCAACTACTTTATTGACTCTGTTCTTTTTATTCTTTCGCAATAGTATTTTTATACGAGACTGCAGCGGTAACGGCTGCGGTAAAGAGGGAGCCATTATTATTTCTGCTTTGGCCTCCTTAATAATAATAATAATAATAATAATAATAATAATAATAATAATAATAATAATAATAATAATAATACAGGATGCTATATACGCGCCTTTCCCCAAATCAATCAGGCTCAAACCGCGGCGATCTATACCAACATACACGCTCACCTGTCTCATCCACCCTCACACACACCAAATACACATCCATCACTCAAACAGGTGGTGTAAAGGCAGGGAGATCGCTATTAGAAGACGGAAAGAAAATCGAATTTTTATTTTTGAAATTTTTATATTGACTGCGTCCTGTACCATTATTGAAGGGAGGGAGGAAACCGGAGTGCCCGGAGAAAACCCTCGGTGACCTCAGGGTACTTTCGCCAAATCCCTGGTAGGTTCAGATAAGCTGAAACTTTCCGTTTGAAATTAAAACATAATTCAACTCAAAAGAACAAACCGAAACACAGACTCAACACACTTTTTGGGTAAATAAATACAAAAATAAAGTGTGTTTTTTCCTGTGGGAATATTCAAAAATCTAAACACTCCTGCACAAAAACTGACTTTGACCTTTCGGTTGTATTCGAGAGCTTACAGACGTTTTATCTTCGAATTTATAGAGTAATTTATGTTAAAAATAAACAATTACTACACATTTTGGATACACATTCTTTTTCGGAAAGACCTAGCATTCAATTAAAGAAAGCAGTAAAATGATAAAAGCAAGTTTTCAAGCGAATCCTTGAAACCCCTAAATAATGAAAATTGCAGTCACTAAACAATAATTTTGTAACGTAAATAATGCATTATTTAGCAACATCTTAAAAATAATATTTTATTTAGCAAAATTCTGCTAAATAATCTCTATATATATAAATTGCTTAGCCGGAAGTCCTTCTTCGCCTCTACTATAAAGTTTGTCCGGTATGGACGCTGATCTGGGCAGGTGCTGGGCACTGCGAATCGGCCTGCTGTGTGCTCAAAACCAACGAAATCGTTATAGCCGACATTTCCTTACCGAACGTTTAACCGTTTCTGAGATAAATAAATAAACAAAATGTCCACAAACTGCAATAGCCTCATTCCGCGCGGTGCTTTCGATTCAACCCGTGTCAAGAACTGCCATTCCGTAATGCCGCAAATTTTGTTTTATTTCCATTCACAACACTTTTGCACTCATGTCACCAATCTTACAGCTGAAGGTTACCTGTTCATTTTCTTTTTCATCCATACTTATACGCTCACAAAAATTCATTCCGCGCGCTTCCATTACAAATCAAATTAAGGTTTCAGCATGTTTTCCCATATAGACAAAAAATTGATGGTCTTTATAGGAAGCCTTGGTAGCTTACTTTGTAAAACATTCGCCTACTGTGCAGGGCGACCCAAGTTCAAATCTCAGGCGGGCCATATTTTTTTTTTACACTACAATATGGATATTTTTCTTTTTAATTTAGGCTTTAATAATAATCAAAATAATACATTATTATTATTATTATTATTATTATTATTATTATTATTATTATTATTATTATTATTATTATTATTATTATTATTGTTATTATTATTATTATTATTATTATTATTATTATTATTATTATTATTATTATTATTATTATTATTATTATTATTATTATTATTATTATATCAAATTTTCTTTTAAAACCTTGATGTTTTTTATGATTTCTATTTGTATTATTCTATATTCTATATTCAATATTATTATTATTATTATTATTATTATTATTATTATTATTATTATTACCAAGGATCGGGATGGGGTGGTACGTGTAGGTAAAAGGGGGCTACGGGTAGGTTTAAAGGGGCATGGGTAGGCATAACGGGGATACGGGTATATATAAGGGGGTATGGTGATGGCCGATTCCTTCGTCCCCTTTACGCTTTGGTGTCGGGGACGTTAATTTAATACCAGACCAGACCAGCCGATTCCTTTCATCCATACCTGCGAAACGATCAAGGGGGAAGTATCAAGGAGGGTACAGGTAGGTTACAAGGGGGGTACGGAAGGTATCAAGGGGTTATGGGGAGGTATCAAGTGGGTTCGGGGAGATATCAAGGGGGTATGGTGAGGCATCATGGGGGGGGGACGGGAAGATATCTGTGGGGGTATGGGGAGGTATCAAGGGGGATATGGGGAGGTATCATCGTCCAAATTAAACTCGCAGACAACAGTTGTCTCTCTGTCTACATTTTAAACAGCAACCTGTGTACCCTGGCTTGCCAGGGTACAAAACCACTAGTGCATTATATATGTAGCCGGGCTACAAGGAATAACCAGTACGATAGTGTAGGCCTTACTCTGTTCTCTGTTATGTTTAAACTAGCTGTATGTAATAATTTGATATATACTTTTCAGATCCCTTAAAGCCTATACTCATTAGACGCAGCATTAAATTCTCTAGTAGAATATATAACCTTTATTTGTGAGTTATGTAACAGTTTTGAATTAGAGCGCGATGTTTAGAATAGCGCGATGCCTATCACGGAGATAAAGGGACCGCGCTGTTGTGGGAGCGAAGCCACCGCTGTTATCGGCTAAACAGCAGCTTAGGCTTACGAGCTCGACCGGTTGCCTCAGTCTTCCCGCCGGTAGATTGATATGATAAGAACATAATCGTCGATGATGGCGATCCTATCCTGTCCCGTAACCCGAAGGTCGTAGGGCCACCACAGATGATCGTTTAACCAGCATACTCCACCTTTCTCTGTCCTCAGCAGCCCTGATGGCTTCGCTCAGTGTCAAACCAGTCCATTCTCGAATGTTGTCCTCCCACCTCTTTTTCGGTCTTCCTCTTCTTCTACCTCCTTGCACTGTGCCTTGCAGAATAGTCTTTGCAAGGCCTGATGATCTGGTGACGTGGCCATACCATCGGAGTTTCCGTTTCTTCACCACTGTGAGCAGGTCATCGTGTTGTCCAATGGCTTGTGTGATGGTCTGTTGGACTTCGTCGTTGGTGATGTGTTGGGTATAGGAAATGCCCAGAAGTCTTCTGTAGCACCTCATCTCCATGCTTTGTATTCTTCGTTGGAGATCTGCTGTGAGGGTCCATGCTTCGCAAGCATATAGGAAGATGGAGATGACAAGGGAGCGCAGCAGTCTTACTTTGGAATGTAGACTGATGGTCCTGTCTTTCCAAATGGGCTTCAACCTTGTCAGGGCAGCAGTTGTTTGTGCGATTATGGAGAGGACTTCCTGTCGGGACGCATTTTCTGATACAATGGCTCCTAAATATTTGAAGCTATGCACTGTGTTGAGGGATTGGCATTGGACTTTGATGTCCGTGTTGATGCCATTGGTGTTGGTCATCATTTTGGTCTTCTCTGCACTTATTTCCATTCCATAGGCTCTGGAGGTGGTGTCAAGCCTCTGTACCAGTACGGTAGAAGATGATGACGACGACGATGATGACAACGACGACGACGACGACGATGATGATGATGATGATGATGATGAGGCTAGGCCTAGTTTTCATATTTAGATTTTTTTGTTTCAATATAAGGCAATTAGACCGAATCGGGTTTTTATTTTGGCGTCCTGTGGTTGCTGCCATTGTTTTTAATTCCGCTGAGATTGTTACTGTTGCTGCCGATGATATTCCGTGTATCGTTGCTGATGTGGATACTATTCCGGGCGTTGTGGCTGCTGGTGTGCATCTGCTTTTAGCACACTTACGTCACACGCAGGAGGAGCCTTTCAATGTAGGGTCTAATATCGTCGCGACGACCTGGTGTTTTTGTTCCTGTACGTTGCTGCTGCTGCTGCTGTTGCTGTGGGTGCTGTCGCTGTCGCTGTTGTTGTTTTGTACAGTGTGAGGCTAACTGTATGGTTTGTTCGCTTCCCTTGTATTATTCCGCGCGCTCTCACGCGTTTTCCCTAAACAGTTCAAAACGGGTAGTTGGAAGCGTCTTGTTTAGTTTTTACAATGCGGGAGCTTCGTGTTTGGAATTCTAATGCCTTTCCAATCTTAACTGGAAATACTTTGAAATGTTCGGAAATCACAACGAACAAACATTTGTGCCGGTCTATCGGTCCATTGGAAGCCATAACTCAACAACCACTAAAATGATTTTGACCAAACTTCTCCACTTTCTGAGACAGCTGCGAAAGTTCGGTATGTCTAGTAGAATTATGGCACAGTTCTATCGCGCGGTGATAGAGAGCATTTTGTGCTTCTCTATCACTGTCTGGTACGGCAGCACAACCGCGATAGAAAAGAAACAGCTCGAGCACATTGTTAAGACTGCCTCCAAAATAGCTGGCTGCGACTTTCCATCTGTCGCATCCATTTTCACAACGCGAATGAAACGAAAAACGGAAAGACAGTCTGCGATCCATCACACCCAGCCAACAGTCTCTTCGAGCTTCTGCCCTCTGGCCGTCGATTCCGTGCTTTAAGAGCCAGAACTTCTCGATTCAGAAACAGTTTCTTCCCAGACGCTGTCCTCAGTACATCACCAAACATGGATTGATCTGTATAAACTAAAAAAACCAATTACCATTGCTTGAATTGTACCTTTGTAAAATAGGAGTATGCTATGATGTGTGTGTGTGTGTGTGTGTGTGTGTGTAGGTGGGTGGGTGTGTGTGTGTGTAGTTTGTTGTGGTGTGGTGTGTGTAGATCTGGATATGAAGCCTAACATTCTTAATAATTCTCATTTTATTTAATGCTGTTAAATTGTTTTAATGCTGTATTTTGTTTTACTTGCAGGGTGTGTTTGACTCCATAACTTATATGACTGATGAGTGATGTATGTTTAACACTGTGTTTACCTATCCTATAGTGCTGTATATATGTTGTATGCCAATGAAGTGTATGACATGATGAATGCATGTGTGACTGTGCAAGAAAGGATGTATTTCATTGTCGCCATGCCACACCAAAATCCTTGTAACGTTTTTACTTGGTTAATAAATATTCTTATCTTATCTTATCTTATCTTATCTTATCTTATCTTATCTTATCTTATCTTATCTTATCTTATCTTAAAATAGGAACAGTACCTAGTGTAACAAACCGGAATTTTAAGTTGGACCATTAGCCAGGTAATTACTTATTATAGATTTTTGTTGTCGTCGTGGACTTTGAAAGGACACCTCAGCGCCGTGGAGGACTGGCGGACCTTTGGTCAGGCTGTGTGTCTGGGCCTGACAAACGTCTAGCACTCGCCTCAAGGGGCCTTTGGCAAGATCCGTGTTGCCTGGATGAAGATGGTTTCTATTAATTTCT